>PVJI01014557.1:0-43782 GCA_004026765.1 Micronycteris hirsuta
AGAAGTTCATCACCACCCAGCCTTTATTGTATGAAATGTTGAAGGGAGTTATATGAGGTATGGAGGAATATCAACAGGGGAGTGGTTGGGGGAGAGGGTGGGAATGGGGCACAGAACAAGTAGCATAAATGGTAGGTAGACAACAGACAAGGGGAGGTTAGAACAGTATAGGAAGTACAGGAGCAGAAGGACTTATGTGTAAGACCGATGGACAAAACTAAAGGGAGGGGAAAGGGGGGTAAGGGGGAGGGGGGATGGAAGGGGGGAAATGGGGCAACTGTAACAGCATAATCAATAAAATATAGTTAAAAAAATAAAAAATAAAATTTTGGCTGTAAAGTAAGAGCATATTTCTTTAAGAAACAATATGAAAATAATAGATTCCCCTTGTCTCTCCAAATCCCTCTGAAAATTCCAAAGCAAGCTGTTTTATCTTCAAAGATAAAAGTAGGCCTTTAATGCACGGAACATAGTATAATTTATTTTGTGTTCTCTACGGAGAACATTCAATGACTGGGCCTGTTTGGTAACCAGACCAAGGGTTCCTGAATTTGCAATTAGTGGATTGTCCAGAAGAGGGCACTGGTTCTCCAGACTACTCAAGGGAGCTGCCTGACACCGTGGAAGGTTGGTAGCAAAGACGCACATTCCACCCAGAGGACTGAGAACAAAAAGGTAACATTTTAAAAAGCAAGAGAAACTCAACAATTAATGCTGCCTCCCATAATCTCCACAAACAGCATCTAACTCAGCCACGACTTGTCACAGACAAGTTGAATATTGCATTATATATATTTAAAAAATACTGGAAAGCACCTGTTTTTTTTCTAAGCATATTGTTTGCTTAACACAGTACTTCCATCCTAGTGATACCTATTTACTCAATAGCCAACCCTGCCTGGCTTACGCTTTCCCAGGATGAGACGCACACAGGCATTGCTGAACCCAAAACCAACACATTTCAACACGAATCCTGTATTTGGTCGGACAAAAGGATAAGATTGGTCCCCAAATTGTGCTCTAAGTTCTTATCCCTCGCTCTGTATATTCTAGTTTACTACTGAAAACATATCTTCCCCATAGGGCGAGCTTTACTCAAATAATTATGCTTTTAAAAACTTAGAGCCACTTTCATGGCCTGTTTTGCAGAAAACAGCAAATATTCCTCAGCAAACATAAAGACAGGAATAGCCTCAGAGCAAGCAACTCAGAGCAAACACACCGGTGGAAACCCCAGCCCCCTTGTTTACTTACAGGTCCTTAAGCTTCTAATATTGACATTCGTTTTTTAGCTCTCCGGGGCATTTTCTTTTCTATAGCAAACAACAGCACTTTAATCTATAAAGAGGCAGGTTTGGCCGCTCCAGAAAGATGGGTTCATCGTCCCTCCCAGGAGTGCACAGTGCTGAAGAGCTGCCGGGCTTTTTAAGGGGAGCAACAGGCAAGAAGTCCTGGTTGACAAAATAGGCTCCTTTGCATAAGTTATGGCGATGTATTGCAGAATTCAGGAGAAAGGACTAGAACAAGAGACAAGCGAAACATTACAGTTCTCGAGAAGGATTCGGCTACAGCTTGAAAGTATGACACTGAACTTCGGCATGCCTTTCCAAAAAGTATTTTTAGAAGCAATTATGTTAAAAGCTTGAGCTTCTTGGAGTTTTATCTATATGGGTATCTCTTGGCCTAAGGGACCTTAAGGTATTGAGTTAAGAGTCTCCTCTTAAAAAGCAACAGCTTCCCCCTGTAAAGAAAGCACTCGCACTTGTAGCACACAAGCTGGGCACATTTGGAAAAGGCCAGGTGTGTCAGGTGCGAGCGCAGCTAAGTAGGTGAGAGTTGCTGTTTTCAGCAATTTCCCTGATGGGCTAGGCTGGCCAGGAAGAGGGCCAGTGATGGCTTGAAAAAGGGCACTGCTCCCAGGAGGGTCCCCAGGAGAAGGATTGGGTGGCAGGTACCCAGGAGAGGCCCCGCTGCAGTCCCCCTCCAGTCCTGCTGGACTTCCTGTCTGGATACACTAGGAAAGTAGGGTCAGGCCCCTGCTACCTGCGCGCCTCAGACCAAGCTCACCCTTCCCTCCGATCACATCCTTGATCAGACCCATTTTCAGCCTCGGTCACTTCCTGCTCATTGCCTGGTTAGTGCAGGCGATTTTATGCTGGGACTTTATGGGTGGACAACTATCTGGAACGCCCAAAATCATGTGTCAGATGTGCGTTTATAAAAATCTCTCCTTTCCCCCCCTGAGATGAACCTTAGCTTTCATTGGATTCCCAGAGGGATTTCCAGCTCCCGGAGGGCATGTAAACCTCCCCGGAGGGACAGTGAGTGAACTGAAGCCCGAGAAGCGGCTCCCAGCGATAGGCCACAGCTATGAAGACTTGGTTCGCAGAAGAGCCAGAAAGAGCTGTCAGAGCCTCGCACAGCGTGTAGATGACACGGGGACCTTAGAGACCATCTAGTCCAATGCCTTTGTTTTGCAAATAAGGAAACCGAGTCTTCAAGCCTCAGGTCCAATGCCAGGCCAGCACCCTGGTCTCCTAACTCTCAGTCCAGAGCTCTTTCTATAATACTAGCCAGGACGGTCAAGTTCTTCCAGTCCTGATCCTAGAAATTGCATGCAGGTGTGGCTGGAGAGAGATGACCTCTAATATTATCCCAGTCCTTCTAGGCTTTATAGGGTTTATGTAAGCAGCGTTTTGGCAGAGTGTGGCCTCTGGAACATGAGTCTGAATCTTGATTCAGCCTCTTCTACTACATTTAGGAAAATTATTTCACTCTATGTACCTCAGTTCTCTTATCTGGAAAGTGGGGATAACAGCAGTACACATGCCATTTAGGATTTTGCTGTGAGAATTACACAGACAGATGCACTTACATGAATATTATATATAATGCTTAGAATGGGGGCTGACACCTATTGAGTGCTTATCCTCATCCATTCTTGATATAACAAGCATTTGTTAAGCACCTATTATATTCAAAGCTTTGTACCAAACACCAAAGATACGAAGACAAGAGACCCAATTTACTCCCTTCAGTCATGAGTGGAGTGTGGAGGAACCACAGCTAATTAAAATATATTTCAACAAGAGCCTCAATAGTGGTTGGCTCAACGCCCTTGGTAACCGGGAGGGGCACTGACACACACCTAGTGTCTTGAATTTTCCCTGAGACACAAAATGCAAACCCGCACAGGTAAAGCCATGGTATGCCCTCCGGATCTACCTGCCAAGGGTCCCTGGAGGGACTGAGGGTCAGCAATGTGCCAATGCAAGCCTTGGCTGCCCTGGCTGCCCTAGGGGCGGGGCTGACAGCAGCTGCCAAGTATAGATGGGGATTGAAGTTGGGATGAGGGCAGTGGGGAGGGAAAGGGCAGCCAGGATATCCTGGGATCTGCTTATGCCGCTGAGTTAATGGGCCAACAAGAGCCAAGACACTGAGAAGCAGCTCGGGGAGCAAGATATGCAGAGTCTGGGTGCATTTCCCCCACGGAGGCTGTGTGTTCTGTGTTCCCTTTTTGAAGGCAAACAGCCAGGACCCCCAGCCTACCAATGCTTTGGGTTATATACAAAGCCCTCTGTATCAGGGTTATACAGCATGCATTATATAGGGTATACATATATAAAGCGAGAGTTATTTGAAGAAACTGGCTCGTGCTACTGTGGGAGCTGGCTGAAGTTGGCAAGGCAGGCCGGCGGGCCGGAAGCTCAGATGGAAGCTGACGTTGCAGTCTGCAATCTGAAGGCTGGAAACAGAAGCAGATTTTTCTATGCTGCCATCTGGAGGTCGAATTTTGTCCTCGTTGGAGGACGCTCCCCAAGCCTTCAACTGATCAGACAAGGCCCATACACACTATGGAAGAGAATATGCTTTCCTCAGAGAACCCTGGTTTAAATGTTAATCCCATCTTTAAAAAAAAATACCTTCACGGCAACACCTGGACTGGAGTTTGACCAAACAACTGGGCAGGGTCGGCCCCACGGCCTCGCCAAGTCAATGATCACATGCTGGCTCCAACACTCTCCGAAAACTGTAAGGCCACGTGCAGTCCGGAGGGACGGGGGACACTCTTAGGTTTGAAACCCTAGCAAATCTGAACCTTTCCTTGCGACTCTCAGTTTGCGTGTCACCTTCTCTGGAAAGGTGCTCGCTGACCCCGTGCCATGAGTTAGGTGCCCTCCTCAGGGGAACCAGCAGCCACCGCCTGCCCTGTGACCCAGTCCGCCTGGTGCTGTGACCCCGTGTTTATTCTTTCCACCATGTCTCTCATCCTCGTACCCCGGGGGCCTCCTGCGTAGGCACTCAGCAGTGTTTGTTCAGGGATGAAGTTTCTGCTTTTGGAATTCCATCGAAGCCTCCACCCAGCGAGGAGAGGCATTCAAGTTCCCAGACAAAGCTGGACGACCAGCGAGCCCAGCCCCGACACACCGATGGCTGCGTGTTTGTGCCGAAGGCTGCACTTATTTATCCAAACACGCGCCGAGCCCCAGTGACAGACAGCACTTCTCTACGTAGTGCGCAACAGCAGAGCACATTTTTCTCGTTCACCATCAGATAGCAGCCGTGAGTCAGGTCCTCAGGAGCCGGGGTTCAAATTGAGGATCTGCATGGGGAAGATTCCAGACTCAGGCCTCTGGGCTTGTCTGCGGCTCCTTCCTTCCGCCTGCGAGCATTTTTTAAAGTGCTGACATGTGCTGGGAGCCTGGCCCCAGACCTCAAAAAAAATTCATGGCCTAGGGCTCAAGATTGCACTTACATCTTCATAAAGAAATGCCGCATTGACTTGATCGTTTGCCATAAGGAAATATAGTACATTTCGGGTCGAAATGGCATGCTTCTCCACGACCTCATCTTTAAATCTTACACAGTCAAAGCCCCGGGTGAGGCGAGGCAGCCCTGGGTGGAAGCCACGCCCCCTCTGGAGAGCGGGCAGTGCAGGCGTGGCCCCGCCCCACCCCCCACCCCCCACGCCGGGCTGTGAATTCTGACCCTTAATTAAAGCACTGCCAACTTAGAAAATCCAAAGGCGGTGAAGGACCCCCTTCCCCACTTTTGTGACCAATACTTCAAAATTGAACTTGGAAACCCAGAGGGAAATAGAGATTTCCTTTGTAATTATCATAAAATTAGCACACCGTGGAATTTTAGATTACAAAATAGGAAAGAAGTTCCGTGGCAATGTACATGGCACCAGGACATGGGGGGAAGGATGGCAATTTGTTTTCATCTGAATAGCAGGAATGATCCAGGGTCAACCCATAGGGGACCCAGGCTAAAGCAATTGTGGGGGCATTCCTCCCTTGGGACACCTGCAAAATGAACAAAACAGTGCACCTGCATTAATGTAAGTACATTTGGTGAGACAAATAAGTGCCACAGGCTTTTTGTCCCTAAAACGGGCCAGAAACACCACATAGTGCAGCACATAAATATATACACTGAACAACAGTATATTTTTTGAAATTATAAAACTGCAGTGAAGGACACACCCCGGCCTCGCCCGCGGTGCTTTGGGGAGGAAGGAAGGGATGCAGGTAATGGGACGGTGGGGGTGGGGGGGACTCCAGTGCTGTTTATAAAGATTTCTTGTTTTAAAAAGATGCATAGACGATATACTGCAACATGTGGAAGCATGTGCAATACCAGTGGTTGCACATAATTATCCGTTAAATTATTTTTTGTGCCTTTTTGTGGGTGTTTGAACACTTTTCTTGTTCTTTTGAAGAGTGTCTAGGAAGCAGTCATGGCTAAATCCACCCACTTAACAAATTACAGGAATTGGAACTAGAAGACCTTCCAACTCCACTTATCTGGCTTCCTTATTTTAAATGACAGAAAGAGAAAAAAAAAGTAGGCCTAATGCAATTTTTATTTGTTTTTTTCCACTGTGTAACCTGCTTCAGTGCCTACGGACGGAGGCCAGATGAGAGTTCAAGGCCACAGTTTGCCCTGGCTTGGGGCACTATGAGAGACTCAGTGGGACGGGCCTGCCATAAACCCAAACCCACATGTCCTGACGCAATTTAGAGATTGAAGAGGTTCTGAATACTTTCTGGCCTGGGCTCTGCACAGAACAGAGGATCACCGAGTGCATGTGGAACAGATGGCAGACGCCGTCAGACAGTGCTTGCCTGCCACCCTTTGCCTGCCGTTACCCTCACTTACCGGGAGGGATGGAGGACTGAGGATCGAGAATTCAAACCCCGTCACTGTCCCGACACCTCTGGCCTGTCTGGGCCAGTGGTTTTCAAATTACAGAGCACACCTGTCACCTGGGAATGTAAGAAAAATGCAGTTTCCTTGGCTTTGCTGCCGAAGACACTGACGAGGGGAGGGCTTGTGGGGAGTTCGTGACTTATTTTTAACACGCCCTTCGAGAGGCTGCCGATGAGGGTGATGGTCAGGTGCACTCTGAGGACAGTGGCTTTGGCACGTGGGGCACCTTTGCTAGATCCCTGCCTTCGTTTGCTCTTCTCTGAAGAAAAAACAACAGGGGTAACAAGGAGGCCTGGCTTACCGTGGTGAACATGAGACCTCAGAAACCAGGGCAAAGCTCACCATCCAACCTCGTGGAGGAAAAAAACACTGCACTGGTCGCCAAAATGCAAGTAGATTATATATCGAGCTAGAAATGGAAGCGGCAAGTTTCCACTGTAAGTGCCAGGGGAAGCGGCAGGATGGTAAGGTAATGCTTGAAAGAAAAGGGAGTCCAGTCCCCCCATTCTTGGTGGGCAGAGGGAAAAAATAAGGAAGCATCCAGCAGAGAAAGTTCCTGCTGCTTCATGACAACCATGTCCTGGTGTCTTACCCCGTATTCATGTTGGCAAAGTGTCCTCAGCCCCTCCCATTAAAAAAAGGGGGACAAAACATCGGTGACATGTTTGTTCTATGACACTGAAGCAGAGGCCCAGCGTGGATATGAAGAGAGCCACTGGCAGGCCACCTGCAGAACTAGCTAGCAGGAGGGACAGGCTGGTGGCCAGAACTTCAGAATGACATAAACTAAACCTTACGCTTCACATTGCACCCCCACCTCCAAGCCACATTTCTTCTCCAAAGTCCCAGACAGCTTCTGTGACACAGCTGCCATAAATGTGTCATCTCTTCTGAAAGGTGACGAGACCTGGGAAAGACATCAGTACCAAGGCCTTGGGCATTGGTCACCTGGGAGGCTGCCCAGAGGTGACACTGGAGGAGTCTTGGGGAGGCTGTTGAAATGGCCCACATGTCCTTTCCCCACTCCTGGGAAACTGGGGCAGAGACACTGACCCAGGCTCAGCCATGAAGATCCATCGACTCCCGGCTTTGAACTTTGAATTAGTGGAGCAAAGAATCAGGGATGAGGACCTCGTCTTTCAGACAGTGCCAATGATGGCAGCAGAGTGGGGACCAGGCCATGATTTTGGCTGAGTTCTGGTCTGGGGGCTTCCCTTATCCCCACAGTTTTCCTTCTTCTCGGTGGCTCTCCATCAGCTCTCTACTAACCTTTTGGTACATTTTTTCTACTTGAATCAGCCACAGTTTGTGTACACTGCTTGTATCTAAAAGCCCTCGCTGAATCAACCAACGCCTCAAAGAGGGGAAGAGTCCCAAGTAAAGGAAACTACCTACTTAAAAAAAATCCCCACAACTCATTCCAGAGCCGATAAAGTCAGGAGCTTCAAAGCCTCGTTTGTCATTCATGAAGAAAACACATCAAAGATCTCTGAACATTTAACCAGTGGCACAAACAATTGACTCAGAGTTTCCTATGCTAGGACTTTATCTCCGGGAACTTTTCCACAAAGCTTGAGTTACAAGCAAGATAGGCGTACCATTTGGGGGGACCTGATGGAGAAAACAGATTGGGTAGAAGTGGGTGGGAATTAAGAGTAATATGTAAGAAATGTTTGGCTTGAGATGCTCCTGAAATACCTGAAGCAGGTACTAAGCTGGTACTTGGATGGGTGCAATAGTCTGGAGGTCAAGGATATTTGAATAAAGTAATAAATTGGACAGACATCAGCAAATGGATGGTATTTAAAGCCACGTATGAAGACATCTAGGAAAAGAAAACTTAAAAGAGGAGAATGACCCTAGCCAGTGTGGCTCAGTTGGTTGGATGTCATTCAGCAAAGCTGAAGGTCCTCAGTTGATTCCTGGACATGCCTAGGTTGTGGGTTCATTCTCTGGTTGGGGCAAGTACGAGAGGCAACCAATTCTGTTTCTCTCTCACATTGATGTTTCTCTCCCTCCCTTCCCCTCTCTCTGAAAACAAACAAACAAACAAACAAACAAACAAAAACCAGAGAGAGAAGAATGAGACGGCGTATTGTAGAGGTCGGGGAGAGGGTGGCCCAGTGAAGGGAACTGGTGGAAGTGGGTGGTGGGACCGGAGGGGCGTTTAGAGAGGACTGAATTGGGGCAAAGAAGAGAGGAGAGCGACTGAAGAAAACTTACAGGACGGTCATATTAGATGAACTTGATTTGACAACAGGGAGTCACAGATGGCCTTGACAAGAGTAGTTTATGGGAACGATGGAGCCAAAAGCTAGACCGGAGGGGACTGGAGAGTTTACGGTAGGGGGCCAAGCAGACACCATAACGTGTGTAGATGACTTGGAGAAGCTTTGCTTTGAAGTGGAACAGAAGAAAAGGGGAGGAAAACTGAGGCCTGTGGAGTCAAGGGAAGACCATTTTTTAATGATGGGTGACTGCAGCACATATTTGTTAGTGGGTATGGTCTGGTAGAGAAGAAAGAGAGAGAGAGAACTGGAGAGAGGAAGTCCTCCCTCATTCGACAAATACTCAGTGATTACTCTGTGCCAGGCTCTGCTCCAGGGGCACGTCCTGGAGTGTGGCCCAGACCAGGCTGCCCCTCCCGTCAGCGTCCATCCTGGGCGTGCGGGGGCGGGGGAGGGCAGGCACAGAGCTGGCTGCTGATAGAAGCAAGACAGTTTAGATGTGGGTACGTTGGTAGGTTTGGGGGTGCGAAGGGAACTGAGTTCGCCTTTGGTGGCATCTATCTTCTCAGCTAAGGGTGAGGCAGGTCATCAGCTAACATTAGTGGGGGCGGGGGGTCATGCGGGACATGTGAGGAGAGAGGAGGAGTAGATCACTGCATGAGGAAAGCTAGCTCCCCGTGGAAATGGACGGAGCAGCTAACGGGAGCCCATGGGTGGTTTGTGGTCCTGAATTTATAGGGAAACCAGCCAGCTTACTTGTGCGGTTATGTTTCCTGTCAGCGTCAGCTGCTCAAGGACGGGCCGGTAGAAGGCCAGTGTTGGAATCCGTCAAGGTTGGGGCTTTGCCACAAGGGCATGACTTAGGGAAGAGAGGAGCATGGCAGTGGGGAAGTCTGCCAGGTAGAGGTGAGAGTGGCAGGTCTTGTATTCTAAGTGGAAAGGAGGCAGCGATGAGAAAAGGCGTGGTGGACAAGGCGAAGGCAGGGCAGGCAGGGAATCTCTCTGCATTCCCGGGATGGGGTCCCGGGAGGACGGGACAGGGCGGAGAAGGTTTGAGAGCATCAATTTAGAGGTGGCGGAGACGCTTCTATGACAAGGTGTATGGTGTGATCACGATGCTGGAGCGGTGGAGTGGGAAACAGGATAAGGGTGAATGGTGGTCCCAAAAAGGTATGTTCATGCCCTGGAACCTGTGGATGTGACCTATTTGGAAAAGAGTCTTTGCAGATGTAATTAAGTTACAGCTCCTGAATCATCCGAGCGTGCCCTAAATCCAGCGAGTATCCTCATCACGGGAAGGAGCAGACACAGACGCACCCAGGAGATCTGCAACCTCTGGCCTCTAAGACTGCGGAAGAATAATTTCATCATCCTAACCCCCGGTTTGGAAACTAACATAGGACCTCGGCAGGAGTGGTGTTGGTGGGTCCTCCACACAGATATCAGAGTCGCTGTAAATGATGACAGCAGTGCAGGCTGAGGAGAGATTTGTGAGCCAGAGCCAGTTATTAATGAATATGGGGTGGGGGGAGGGGACCAGAGGCTGGTAGAGACAGCAGTGGGGAAAGACAGACGTGGTTTAGCTGGCTGGCACGAGCTTCAAATAAGCCATGGTTTTCCCAGACAAGAGAAGGGGCAAGGGGTGGGGGTGGGGGCTCCAAGGGGAGCCGTGTCCTGGAGGGGGGGCAGTCTGGTTTCAGTCCACACGGAGAGGGAGGGAAGGCTCAGAGATGGAGTTGGATATACGGAGTGTGTGGACCACAGCAGAGTTGTGGGTGTGGTGAGAGGGGCCGTGGGCATCTGCAGGGGACATGGAAAGGGAGCGGGGACGACAGTTGGGGCACAAATGCCCGGAGTTGGCTTCTCATGGGACCGAGTCGGATAGGCTTGTGAGCCCGGGTGCCCTGAGTCCATCAGTGCTGAGGGCGGAGGGCTGCAGGTCCGGGCGATGCTTCGGAACACTCAGTGCGATCATTTGGGAGCCTCGGGGGACAGCTCCCCCGACCGCGTGAGGATGGCTCTGGGGACGGCGCCGGGGCCGGGCACAGGGACACCTGCGTGTGGCTGCCTGTGCAAACCGCCCCTGCACGCAGCGGGCCTCGGAACTCCTCCCCGTCGTCCCCTAAGGGCAGAGCTGAAGCGTTGGAGCTTGTTTGTCTAGATTAATGTCCAGATTGCATCTCGGGATTTGTATTCATGCCTGTCTAGTGGTAAGGGGTCTGCTAAATAAATTATGAGACGTTCCTACAATGGAATGTTAGGCGGCCCTTACAAACTGTGTGGTTGGAGAGTAGGGGAAAACGCTCACAGTAAATCATTAAGTGCAGAAGCGGGTTACCGAACTTACAATTATGATTCCAATTTGGCAAAATAAACAAACACAAGTTTATCTACAGGCACACGTGGGCCTGGAAGTGATCATACACTAGAACGATAACAACAGTGGATAGGAGTATGGGAACTTTTTATTTTCTTTGTACTTTACTGGATTTTCCAAAAATGACAATGAATGTTTACCACTTGGGGGTTCTGAGGAAAAAAGAAAGAAAATTGGTCTTGACTAATATATTCTCAAATGTTCCCTCTCTCTCTCTCTCTCTCTCTCTGGGAGGAAAATTGAAAGAAACTTCTGAAAATTTTAGGGACAGATTGTTGCAAGTAAGAAAAAAATGTACAAATGAACTAAAATAAAAAATAAGCTTTTCATGGCTTCCTTCAGCTCACAGTCAAGGGGACACTTCCCACCCCTCCACTCTATCCCCCTGCACAAGTCAGGTGCTCCTTGAACTTGATCCTTAACTACCCCCCCCTCCCCACCCAACGCTGAGTCAGAAAACCTGGAGCTCGAGTGCCCGGAGAGTTCCAGGTCTGTGGATCTGCTCTGCAGTGTCCCTCCCGGACAGGGCCTGTTCCTGTTTGGACGTGATGCCTAGCACGTGCGCAATTGTGTGTGGGTAATTTTTTTTTTATTCTTCTAAGCCTGCTTGTCCTTAACTGGCACCTATAAGGGAGCCCAGGGCCCTCAGACTTCACGCCTCTGACAATAGCCCTGGTTGGTTCTGCATCAGGCAGCAATCCTCCCAGGTTCTTCCCCCGACCCCCCAGCTCAGCCCCCACTCCTCTCCAGCTCCCCTAGACCCCTCGGGGACCTTGACCTCAGATGCCCTTTCTCACACTGCTCCTGCCCTTGGGACTCAGTGTTGAATTAGACCTAGACTTAGCCCTGGCTCCTCTGGTTCTTCGGCCCCATCCCACCCCCACAGGACACCCGGCCTCTCTTAGACTGCCCACCCCCCACCCCTGGCTGTCCCTCTTGCCTCCTCCTTGGTTGGGTCTTTGAAATCAGGGATGCGGGGAGGAGGAAAAATGTGGACAGACCTCTTTCTGTGTGTCTCCAGCATTTGCATTTGGCTCGAATTGGCTCATATGTTAATAATTTTTTTTATCCTAATTCTGTTTCAAGCCATTTACAAATATGATTTGCTGATCATCTCTGCCCTTTGAAAAGACATTGATGAGCTTGTTGAATGGGCTCAGGACGGTGGCCCCTGCAGGTCTCCAGAAAGTCCCCACAGGACCAACTCTTGCAGCACATCTAACATAGATGCTTTGGCCGATATTTCTCCACATGTTGACAAGGCCAAGGTCAAAGGCCTTGCTGACATCTGAGCACAAAACCTCAGCAGTCCCCTGGTCTGCCAGGCCGGGTTCTTCTTCAGTCACCACTTCCCTGGGCCATATAAGGCTCTCTCTTCCAGTGCATAGAACGAGGACAGTGGCAGTGCTGGTCTCAAGCTGCTGTGGGGTGACGTATCTGAAGGTGCTCGGCGGCTCATAATTTACAAGCGTCGCCCCCGTGTCAGTGGAAACCCTGCCAACACAACGCTGAGAGTCCAGTGTGACTTCCTAGTGATCGCAACTTCTCTTTCTAAATATTCACAAATCATCCACTGAGTAATCTGTTCTAGAATGATGCTAGAAATTTATATCAAACCATGGTCTGTAGCTCATGAAAGGAATCCTCTTCCCTCTGGAAAGTTGAAGGAAACCACCGTACCCCGATGGATCACCGACATCGGAGTTGTAAACTCAGATCATGCATAGAACTCTGATAAATCCGAAGAAAGAGGAACAACGCAGTAGAAAAACTGGCGAAGGACACAAAGGAGCAAAGTCACAGATGAGGAAACCCGAACAGCCCATACAGATAACACCAAAAGATGCGCCACCTCATTCAGAATCAGGGAAATGCACATTAAAATTATGATGAAAAAGCATTTTGCAGCCTTTAGATTAGGAAATGCAAAAGTCCAGCAATTTGGAGAGTGGGGAGGTCATGGAGGGGGGTTGGGTCACACACTGCCGTGGGGACTGGGCAGCTCTGGGGAGCCGGTGGCGACATCCACTTCCGATGGAGACGTGCAGACTGCACACTCAGCAAGACAGCGCTCAAGACTGATTCTTGCTCACGTGCCCCCAGAGACATGGACCCAAATGTTTTCACAGCGGCACTGTTCGTTGGGAGAAAACGTGCAAGCAGTTTACATGTTCTCCAATGAGAAATGGATTTTAACATCGTAGCGTATTTATGCAAGGGAATTCTATCCCGTGGTTAAAATGAATGAACGTGAGAGGGCGTATAAAGAAGGCCCCTGAGTCCTTGCAATGTTCTGTACATCTTTTCTCAAGCTAAGTGATGGTTACACGGTGCAATCTGTAAAATGTTCCTTCAGCTGTACATTCAGTATTTATGAATCTTATTAAATGGATGTTATGCTTTAATAAAAAGGTGTGTCCAAAATGAATGGACATGAACCACATGTATCACTGTGGATTAATCTCAAAAGCACAGAGTTAAAATAACAGGCTGCTGAAGGCTACCTAAGGGATAGTGCCATTCAGGCGAAGTCTAAAAACCTGCCATACAACTAGGTAAGTTGCTTATGGATACACGCAGATGGGGCAGAGTCACACAAACACGCTCGGGGCTGCGGGGGCAAAGGGAGTTGGTAAGAAAGGCCACATTCCACACGTACCTGGAAGCTTTTATTTCTCAAGCTGGGTGGTGGGCACACAGGTGTCATTGTGTTATCATTTACATTTTTATGTAAGTGAAATGTGTTGTTTAAAACCTTTCATAAAAAAATCAGGACACATCATGGCTCTCTCCAGCTTTCTGATTCCCTCCTTTTCTCCAGGACAGCTACAGACACTGCGTGTTTTTCTCATGTCGAGGAGAGGTCATCGGGAGAACTCTGGAGCCAGGCTGCCTGAGTTCAAGTCTCGGCTCTGCTATTTGCTAGCTGTGTGACCTAGGGCAAGTGTCCTAACCTCTCTGTGTCTCAGTTTACTCCTCTGTATAGGGAGATTATAGCAACACTCACCAAACAGGGTTGTAGACAGGATGGACTGAGTCAAAACGCCAGGAACTGTGCCCGACACACTCTAGCGAACACTGGACATGTTTGTTCTGATAATGAACTTGCTGGGCCAGGAATCTGGACTGTGAAAGAAGCTGAGGGCTGCGTCTCTGCCAACCTTCCTGTCGCTCTCAGCGTTGTTGTCCCACCCTTGCCAGCCCTCCTCTTAACAGAAGACAGAAACAAGATAAAAGCAGAGCATCCCGCTGTCCCAACAGTTTTCTTCGCAGCCTGTCCGGACCTCAGGGCCTAGCCCTCCCTTTGCCGTCGCTGTCTGCCCTTCCCTCTGGAAGCCCACCGGCCACATGCTGCTCAAGCCTGGCTCCCCGCCCTTCAGCCTCAGAGGCCATTCATGGCTTTGTCGAGTTCATAGGGTGTTTAAAAGTATGTGAAACAGTTGCCTACATTTCTGAATCAGGAGAGTTCACATTAAAGTTTGGATCCTTAGCTTCTCTTGAAATCATTGGAAAACCTGGCAACGTTCAGCCCGTGTCCCCGCGTGCAGCCACCGATTCCAGTAGAGTGACAGCCCCAGTGAGCTCCACCGCCCTCCCTACTGCCTTACCTGGAGCCCACGCACGGAAGACAGGTGTGCGGGCAGAGGCATTGGCTGGGGCGCAAGGGAGCGCGAGGGAGTAGCAGGCTGTTTTCCAAGCTGCAGCAGAGATGCGTCTGCCTCAGAGACGCACCCGCCAGAAGGGTCCCCGTTTCCTAAGTGTCACAGTGACACCACATGGACTTGGGGTGGCCCTGTCCTGTCACCCGGCTTGTTCCGGGTGTTTCAGTTGGCAAGTCCCACTTAGGCTGGAGGTCCCACACCCTGCATTATCACACCACCCTAGCTCTGGGTCCTTCTGTCTGTCTTTAAAAGTTTAGATCTTGAAATGTGCCCTTCTATAGTCAGCAATTTCTAACCAAAACAGCGAACACCCCACAGACCCCGCCTGGGGCTGTACCGTTGTTTTTTCCACTTAGGCTATGCTGGATGCACGTGAAGTCAGCAGAGTCGAGGACCCCACCCCGCACGCTGGAGGGCCTGCACCCAAATCACATGCAGGCCTGTGGGAGCGCTTCCCCCCAGCCCTGGGTGCGCAGGTGAGAATTGCTTTAACTGGGTGTTTGAATGAAATCAGAGGGAAAGGAGAATATTGGGACCTGGTTTGCAAGCAGCTTGAGGTGGCAGACATACTTAAGTCCCTTTTACTTCGGAGTCTCAGGGTTAGAATTTTTGTTTTTGTTTTGTATAACTTTCTTTCAAACAAGAACTGCAAACCTAGTTATCAGATTTCTTCCCAGGACTAAATACACAGTCAGGGGCTGCCAGCAGGTGGAGGGTGGGGAGGGTGAACCAGCAGGCTGAGGTAGGCAGTGAATAAGCGTTGACTATCCCCCACCCCCACCCCTCACTTCTTTTCAGAGAGGGGCAAAAAGGAGACACTTTTTAACCTTCACATGGCGTTTGTCCTGGCTGATGGGATGCAGGTGGAAATGTTGAGTGAGACTTTTAAGATGCAGCCTTAAAGGGTGGGGTATGCCCTTTTTCTTTCCCTTCTCTTAATGGCTGGCTAAAATCCAGACATAATGGCTGGAGCCCCTGCAGCCACTGTGAGGCAATGAGGCAGATGTCCCATGTTAAGGGTGGTGGGGGAAAAGAGAGAAGACGCCTGGGTCTCTGCAGCATCCTCCTAGGCATAGACTGCCTACCTTTGGTCGTCTTTTACATGACACCGCTGCAATTTGAGGTTTTAGCCTAAACTGATAAATCCCTCTTTCCAAGATAGTAATCACTCTTTATTTGTATCTGAGTCATCACAGTGACCTTACCTGACAAGAGATTCTTTGCCTCTGAAGCCACATAAGTCAGCCAGTTCTGTTATTTCCACTTAGTGTTAGAGAAAGAAAAGAGAGGCTAGATGAAGGAGGAAGTGTTTTTAAACAAAAATAAAGCTGAAATACAAAAGCTGTTTTTCCATAACTTTAAAGGCTTGTCAGTTACGGTTCTGTCGACCCTTTGCTGAGCTGCCTGAATGGCCTCACTGTGCAGCTCCAGCTCCAAAAGTGGAGAAGGCCGCATTCAGAGCAGACCCAGCGGCTGCTGTGGTGTTGATTATACGTCTGCACTTGTGCGTATGCTCATCTCACGCAGAGGCGTCTTCCACTCCCAGCCACACAGTAGGTGCTCGGGGACCGCGTCTAACACCTGTTTTGTCTCCTGGCAGGCGGGGAGCCTCTCACCCACATGCTTCCTGGGACGCTGCAGGTAAGGCTTTATCGGAACCGCTTTAGATGTGTCAGCTGTCTGCACATTCGCATAGGTGTCCCTTTGTTCCCTTCTTTTAGTTTATTCCAAGAAATTTCGAATCATCTTTCCGATGCCTCCTCTAAGCAATCTTTCAAGGTGTTCTTCTCCGTTCTGAGAATTATGTGCAAACACGTTTGTTTTGCAGATTCTAACCCAGCAGCTGAATGCTTTAAGAGGCTCCATGTTCCTTTGCTTTTCCCTGTCTTGGCTCCTTCAGGGAAATACCTTCATTCTTTAAAAATGCAAAAAGTGTTATTTGAGAAGCCCTAGTATCATACTTGCCTTGCATCGGGATGATCTACAACTCTGCCGGAACCGCAGCAAAACAATGGGCGCCATTGAGCACCCTTTGGTTTACTCGCCGTCTCGTAGTTTCCCTTCAACGGTTTCACCCTTTTTGTACTTCCTCCAGAGAAATTTGTTATTGCATTCAGCTCTTTCATTGTCACATGGTTTTTAAAAAACGTGTCCTGTCAGAACCCTCAGCTATATTCTTTCATCTTACTGTTTATAACCGGAACAGAAATAAAAACAGTGCTTCCAAAACCAACATCGCAACTTCCGAGGCCAGCGAATGTCGGCTCAGCCTCCCAGCTTACAGTTGTGGGGAGCCCTCCCGGATGTGGGCTGTGCATAGTCCCCTGTCTACCCAAGATTCCTCATGATATTCAGGAAGAAATTCCCAAAGGAAATGGCCAGAAGCCGCAGTCCTCAGTCTAAAGTAGTTCTTTTCCGAAACGGAGGCCACGTCCAACCTCCGGGCACAGGTATAAGCTTAGAGGTTTGACATGTAGCCAGTCAATGATAAACCTGGTGAGCTTGTTGAGGCAGTTTGTGGGGCATGCTTTCATTTTACCTGTTCCATGCCAACTAACAGGAAGAATTTTAAAAGAAAGCCATCTAATTAAATATGCAAGGTGGTAAAAAGAAAAACAAAGCCAGGGCGCCCTTTGCCTCACCCAAGGCTACGCTCTGCTTTGGTGCCCACGCTAAAGAGTGTCTGCACAGAGACACACATACACCTTGGACCTGGGAGCTCAGTCCATTTTTGTTTCCTTTGGGAGTACCAGTCCCATAAGATGAGGTCATAAAGAACCTCTTCAAGCTGAGAGAAGTACAGATAAATATGTACATAATATAAAAATATTCAACAGCCTATGCATGTATACGACCCATTTTCTGGCCTCCTCCTTGCCCTGGGGGGCTGGCATCCCTGGGCTGCATCACACAGGCCCCCTCTGCCCCTGGCTCTGACTTGGGTGAGACCCCTGGGAGGCACCATTAGAGAGAAAGAGGAGAAGGAGGTTGACGCATTCATTTCCTTTCTCCCTTTCTATCTCCCTGGCTCCTGGCAAGGTTCACTTGTCTTATTTTTAGCAGAATTGCTAGACCAGTCACAGACAGGAAGGAGGTGTCCACACTTGTTTAAAGAACATGGCGTCTGTGGCACTAAGTAAGCAGACCTTGTAAATGTCACCACTCTAAACAGGGAGCCAGAGGAACTGCGGCCGCAGTGGTTCCCGGCTGATCTGGGCTACAAGCAGGCTGTGCCCGATGAGACTCTCCCTGGCTTCCCTTTCCTACTGCTCTCTTCTGAGACAGAGCCACCCCCGCCCACAGGCTCTGTGATTAGGCCCCTTCCCCTTCTCAAATCTAACAAACATTGATGGCGTGCCCAAGGTCTTTCATCTGTGGTGATGAATTTGAGCCATGGCGACCCCCAAAAGCCATTTCTGCTCTGCCTTTACTCAATGACCAAAGACCAATACCCACTGCTGCTTTCTTCCATGGTCTTTGAGATTCTCCATTCTTCTAGTTTCAGGTCAGAATGGAAAATTTAGAGTGTTATCCACTGTGGGAGAAATTATAAATACAGGTTAATAGTCATAAGAGAGTGTGTTCTACAGAGGTATCTCTTCCTGAGTTCAGACACTGTGCTAAGTATTACCAATTTCCTCATTTAATCTTCTTAAAAACCTTTGAGGTAATGAGCATTATTTCCCTCATTTCGTAGATAAGAAAACTGGTTACTGAGAAGTTACAAAACTTGCCCAACTTTATACCAGCTCTTGACTGCCAAGGCCGGATTCAGACAGACAGACGCCAGAATGCTTGTTCTTAACTGCCACATGCTGCCTCTGTGAGAACTCAGACAAGCCTGTCATCCTCTTTAAGCCTGAATGTCCCCCACTGAAAATAAGGGGACAAGATTAAATCATTTTAAAAAGTTCCTCTTGCTCCAAAACTGCAGTTTTGCTCGGGAGACTGTTTTATCTATATCAACCACCAGGTGGCGCGCAGCCAACCCTGCAATCAGTTTGCCAGGGCTTTAGGGCAAGACCTTGCCCCTCAACCCTCTCTGTGTGGCATGGGAATGGAGTAGAAACCTGTTCCCAGTGGTAATGGGTGCAAAGAAACCTGCTTCCACATGGCAGAGCGAGAGTTTAACCAACTGGCCTGGTGTTTCCATCAGCTGCACGGTGGTTCCTTGTACTCAACTTGGTAAGACAGGAGACCTGGGGTCTCCAGCCACCACTTCCTGTTAACTCTTTTGATGCATCTTTATGTTTCTTGCAAGTGGTGTGTTAGAATCAACCTTCAAAATAAATAAAGGTAAAGAAGTACATATGTGCCATACCAGGTGGATGTTTTCAACCAACGAAAGAGAGACTTGCTGCCCACAACACAACCAAACCCACTCTTGGAAGTCCCTGAGAGGCCTCTGACCAGAGGCCCCCATTTGAATGTGTGAAAAATATATAAACTGAACTTGGCGTGTGAAGATGGAGACACGGGTTTGTGATAGAAGCACTGCCACTGGTTTGCTTCCTGCGGAAACAGTTCCAGGTACACAAATGCCATCTTCAGGGAGAGGAAGTCCCAAAAGCATGGATGGTGTGACCCTGGGCAGCCCTGACAACCTCAGGCACTGAGAAGTGACAGGAATTCTCCTCGGTATGTCGCCTCTTTCTTGCTGGTGGAGCAAATGAGATTCTGGCTGGCCCCGCCGTGGCCTGCCTCATCTCCGTGCTGGGCCACAAACCCTGGAGGATGGAGCCGGCACTGGGGCCTGGGGCCTTGGGAAGGGAGAGGGAAACAATGGAGACAAGGATTCTTCCTTCTTGATGCTCCACCCGAGGTCCATGCGTGTGCACGTGTGCTAATGAGTATACTGGCGGTGACGCCAGACAGCAACCATCTCCAAGGAGAGGAGACACAGTTCAGGGAGGTGACAGGCTCTTTCATGCAGGTAGGAGGACCCCAAGCCCCAGGTCATTGTTGGTACCTCCACCCCTTCTGCACAAGCTGCTCACAGCTAGTCTCCAGATGCTGGAAGTGTCTGCGGAGAGATCTGGCAACTCAGAGGAGTCAGACAAGTTACCCTGGCTGACTGTGACGTCTTTGGGACTGTGATGTCTGCTGAGGGGAAGAAAATTATGAAGGTCACTATGCTCATTTAGAGTTAAGTTTTCCAATTTAGATTCCTGTTTTCTTAGTGGAAAATTAAAAAAAAAATTTAGTCTCTAAAAGTTGCTTTTTGAAAAGTAGCGTGATATGTGTAGAAAGTGTGATTTGTAAAGATGGTTCCCCAGGAACGGAGTTTATCTCCCCCTACAGCCAGGTCACCCAAACAACGTAAGAGTTAGAAATTAGCTCTGACTCCAGCATCAACATGCTTTCTGGGAGCAATTAACACTGAGTCAGGTCCAAGTACATGTTGGGAGCTGATACGACTTTAATCATCTCATCCCACTGTGTGAAGAAATAGGCACTTCTGTTAGCTCTAGGTCAATGACCGTGGCTCCCACATTTATGGGCTTGGAGTCTTGTCAGGCTGAACAAATAAGACCGCACTTTGGGCGCCTTTGGTCCCACCATCTTCCCTGACCTTGACTGCTCTTCCCATGAAATGTCAGCTCTCGTCAGCGAACAGAACAAAGCGGGGCAGAAGATTAACTTGAGGAGAACTAAGGCACCATCTGGTGGCCACTCACTATAAATCTTTGCCTCAGATGCAAATTCCTCGCACAAAGGAGCCCGATTTGATTTGTAGGCTGCTGGGAAGCTGCCCGCGTTACCTGAGAAAGCCTGGGATCCGCCAACGGCCGCAGCACGGCAGGCCTCTTTTTAATTTTTCCCTCCAGTTTAAAGTACGTGACTCCAAGTTTTACAACAACACCCTGACCGCGCAGTGCAGGGGGACGCTCTTTGAGGTCTCCCCCAGCTTGGGAAAAAGAAAGAGCCCTTGAGCTGCAGTGTGTACCCCTTGGTTGTGAGGGTCCTTGAAAAGGAAAAAAATGCCCTGGGAATCCTGATTTTTTTTTCCACGAATGTTCTGCAGTAAAACAGAAGTAAATAACTAAATAGCCTGTCCATCCGGCTCTCTCGCCGAACACTTTCTTCACTAAGGACCGTTTTTACAAGACTAATGCATCACGAACTCAGCCTCCCCCAAGCACGACCCCTTGTCTTGGGCTCCGTGACCACAAACTGGCCTCAGTCCCCTTTTGTAGATAGCAGCGACTTAGAGTGACTCTAACTTGACGTTTATTGATAGGTAACCACCAGAGCAAGGTTACCCCTGAGCAAAATCCCCAAGCAAGCGACATTCCAGGGCCCCTCACCCCCACCTAGCGGCTGGTCACCCTTTGCCCTCCGACCACTTTGCTCTCTAATGCCACAGCAGCCCACACTAATCGAGGTGGGACATTTGTGTCCCCATTTTGAAGAATCTCGCTTGCTGAAGTAAAATACTATCTGATATTTTCATTTTAAAAAGGGGCTCCACAAAACCTGCATTAGCTAAATTCACTATTAGAATTTCTAATAGTGAAATTTGGGGGTAGGGGTAGTTACGGGGGGCGGGTAACTCTAGGCAGTAGCCCTGCTTGAAGCCCCTCCATCTTCGGTGAGCCCCTGCGTGCACACTGGTGTGGCTGCAGGGAGGATCTCGAAACCCCTGAACCTCACGTCCTGGGGCACGGGCGTCCTTCACTCTAATGCCAAACCCCACTGCCACGGCCCTCATCTGGATGAGCCAAGTACCTTTACTGCTTCCATTGCCTACTGTGCTTGGCAGAGCTGTGTTCAGACTTGCCTGTTCTGAAATAAACAGTTGGGCACTTTCTCAGAAACGGGTACTTCATGTTAATTAACAGGAAGAAGATGAAACAGGAACCCAGCTCAGAAGGGGCCGCTCACCTCGGGATCAGGAGTAACAGGTTGGGGAGGGGGCAGAAGGCCGGGGTGTGGGGGAAGGAGCGGGATGCAGTCACACTGGTAGACGTTTTCCTGGGCACAGATCGGTTTGTTTTTTTCTTGCCTGAGATTAGAAAAGGCAGAATGTGGGCAGCTCTGTTTTATCACTTGGAAGTCCGGCCTTTGCATCCCCTTTGCAAAGGCTGAGGGCCAGGACACCTTTCAGGGCTGATGGCTCTGAGATCTTAGGGGGCGTGGGAAGCCCACATTTCTGACCTCAAGAACCTCAGATTTTAGGACCTCCCCATAAGCCATGGACATAAGGGTTTGTGAGAAGTACTCAGCCACGGAAAAGTTTTGATGAAAAATTAGGAGGGTTAGTGTGAAGGCACCAGATGAGAACTCGAGAAAACCAATTATGTGCTTTACGGGTCAACCTGGGTCCTCAAACCTGCACATGTTGGCTTCCCAGCCCCTCTGCGGCCTGTCCCGGGACCTCTGAACGTGGCCTCAGTGGGAGGGGGGGTCTTTATGGAGGCAACCGAGTTGCGATGAGGTCAACAGGCTGGGGCCTGACTCAGGACGACGATGTCCTTGCACAGAAGGGACACTCGGGACACACACTACCCACAGGGCAAACGCCGCATGGACATGACAGTGACCACCGCAAACCAAGGAGAAGGGCCAACAACGAATCCTCACTCACGGCCCTCAGAGGGAGCCAACTCGGCTGACAGCTTTTTTTCCAAGATGCATACATTTATTCAAACTTTGAAGACATTGAAGAGTTTATTGAAGTCAGACATGTTAAGTTCTTAATTTTCACTCTAAGAAGAAGTCCCAGAAGAAACCCAGGAAGTCCCAGGAAGTCCGTTTCCGAGGATTCAGAAAGAGTTCCTCACACAGTGTTAATACTACATTCTCTGTTGGACCTGTGCTCGGAGCACCTGCGACACCCTCCCCGACCTCGCCCCCAGCCCATCGCCGGGCGCATTAGCAGCAGCAGCCCTGGACACTGGGTAGCTGAGCGGCTCACATTCACATTCATCTAAATGCAGCAAATAGCACCAGGTTTCCCGTTTAATGAAATGCAGTTTCTCTTACAATTTTGGGGGAGCAGCAAGCCTTTTGAGTCCCATTTTTCCAAGTCAGAGAAGAGCCACTCAAGAGCCTTTGTCCCAACACCTTCGGGGATCTGTCAGGAATCGAAACACTGGCCAAACTGACAGGACTCCTTAGGGGGTGCCGGTAAAATGTGTCTGCTGTAGAGCACGATGGAAGAACCTGGACCAGTGGTCTGCTCCCACATGTCTGCGCGGGTGTGGAGAAGTGACAAAACTATCCCCGCTGCCTTGCGCCTCCAGCCAGGTGTGGGGTACCCCATGGGCCACAACAAGGCCACCAGGCTCCAGCAGTCCAGGTCAACGCGGGCTTCCCATTCCTTTAGTCCCCGTTTGCGGCCTTTCTAGCAGGGTCCCCGCGAAGGTCATGAGCGCTACCTCGAGGCCCCAGCTGGGAACTCCATAGTCTTGGACTATCTTCTGCGCCATTTGAGCCACGTACTCCATGTGTTTTCACTGACCTATGCAGTAGGGGGACCAGAGGAGCTGGTAACACTGCTGAACCTGGGCAGCCACGCACGGAGCGCCACCACGTGGCAGTGCGGGGTCTCCAGGCAGTGGGGTCAGCAGCCATGCAGTGCACAACATCAAAGCCTCTGCCTTGGCCCCGCCTCCACCAGGGGTCTCTGGCCTGGGCCAGCTTTCTCTGCCCGGCTGCACCTCCACCCCAGGAGGGGCGACCCCTGACGTCCTAATTTTGACTTCTAGCCTCCAGACTAGGAGATAGCAATTTTCTATTGTGCAAGCCACCCCGGCTGTGGTACTTCGTGACTAGAGTCCTGGGGAAGACACACAACCTCTGGCCCTGGGCATTCTCTGGATGGCTGTCCGGATGGGTCCCGCCATGGCTCTGGGCAACTAGAAGTGTAGCCCAACATGTTCCAGAATCCTTTCCAGCCCAACACCCCTCTGGCCTCTGGGCCTATAAGCACAAAGAGAACATCTGTCCCACTCAGAGTCTTAAAAAGTGAATGGTGGGAGACCCTGCTTTGGCACGCCCTGTTCCAAAGACTTCGGTGTCTAGAAAGCTGCTCTCTGAGATGGGGGAATAAGGCAGAGAAATGTCGCCTGATTCTAAAGCATTGTTTAAAATTCTGTATATGTTTTAGGAATTTGAAACATTCAAAAAACTAAATCAACAAATAAGCTACAGGGTATTTCTGCCTTCCCCACAAACCTCGATCTTGCCTGGACGTTCAGGGCGCACCGTTCTCCTGTGTTATTATTGGATGGTGGTAATGAGGAGCCCACGCCTTTGAACCCACCTTGTAACCGCATTCTCCGTTCCGCCTCTTTCCCACAGCTCCCACCCTCGGTTCGGTTGGGTTTTGCACGGGCACTCAGCTGTGCTGGGTGAGCTCTGTGAGTGTTTGGATGGCAGGTGCAGGCTTGTTGGGGGAGGAGGTGCGGGAGGGGTGGGTGTGGCGAAGGTGGAGGCCAAGGTTGCACATGCCAGCAACCCCAGGAACGTTCTGGTGGGTCTACAGGTTCTTGAAGTTGCCTCCTCCTCTGAACACTTGTATCTTTTCCTTTACAAGACGTGAATTAAGTGGGCAGTCATGTGGGAACCAGACTTGACATTTAACAGCTCAATTAAATTGCCTGTTTTGACATTTGATACCAAAGTCAGCGGTGGGCTCGCTGCGGGAATGGGTTGGATGGGGATGAATCCCGGGCCCCTCTCTCCAGAGGCCTGCTGGCATGTAACTGCTCACCTCGGCCCAAGCAGTGACCTCAGAGAAGGGGACCTGGGCAGTGGGAAAGACCATGCCTGAGGCTGACCTACCAGAACTTCTCACTTCGGAAACGGGTAGAGGAAGGGGGAAGCCTCAGGTGCCAGGGGAAGCGGGGGTGGGGGGAAAGGGGGAAGGGGTGAGGGCAGGCTCCTGGGAGGTTCAGTGTGTGCTGAGTGACTAAAACAAGGGTGATGTAATGAATAATCTGCAGACTTCCAACTGCTATAATTTTGTGTGAATAATTCTGATAATGACCCTTTACTCAGCAAGGGTGGCATCCAGATAAGCAGATTGCTAGAGCTTTCCTGTCAGCGTACGCTCACCACGCATTCAGTCGCCACCTGACATGAGGTAACACACCGCTGTGACTGACACTTCCCTGTGGGGCCTTCCTGGACGTGGGCGAGATGATGCAACAGCCCCGGCCGGCAGAGAGCGCCGACCCCAAAGTGCACGGGGCTTGTTCACTTCCTCTGTGCTCCTGGGGTGGTCCCTCCTCTCCTCCCTGTTGGGGGGCACAGGCATCCACAGCACTTCCCAGACCAGAAGCAAGTCACAGGAAGAGAGGCCTCCCCATGAGGAGGACAGAGTCAAAGGTTTTCTGTCCTGTTAGGTGCTTTGTGTGAAGGGGAGAGGTGTCACAGCAAAGAGGTGGGGCTGGGGGTCATTTGTGCATCTCAAAGTCAAAATTCTGATACCAAGTGCCCTGCGCTCCCCACACCGTGAAGTTTTGTGCTAGCCTTTCCAACATCCCCTCCCTTCCTTTGGTAAGAGTCCCTCCAAGGTCTCTTTGGGAAACCTTCCTTCCCTCCACTCTCAATCCACGCGGTTGGGGAGACTTCACCACCACTTCTGACCTGCAGGGAGCACGGAGCCCTGGACTGGCCAGTGAGAGCACCGCCCCTCCCAGGCAGTGACTGGTTCAGCTGTCAGCCAGTTAGGGACACTCCTGGGATTTTTGTCGCAATCACTGGGAAATAGGTGTCTCCATTTCTGCTAGAGTTGATAAACCTGTTGGATTAATCTAGCAGGGCCGGAGGGTACCTCTGCCAACTTGGGAGAAAAGGCTGACCAAGAATAAAGCTAACACAGAATAAAGCCAAGAAGAATAGAGGGGGGAGGGGGGGAGAGTGAGCACAAATAATAAAATAGGCAGAAAAGGTAAATCTGATTAAAGTCTGTATGGGGTGTACTATGTCCTATTCCTATTCTTATAACTTCTCTATAGGTTTGAAATTATTTCCAGATTGGTGCTGTTGGCTTTAAGGTACTGGCACCTTACCTGGGGGCAGCGACTCCTGTCCAAGGGGCCCTTTGCTGGACGGCCCTCCCTGCCGCACCGGGGCCCTGCCGTGGCCACGGGAGCAGCACACGAGACAGCTTTCCACATGGATTGGTAGTTTTGTCAGGTGGACTTTAATCCTTCCAAATCAAGAGGATTATTTTGGATAAATCATTAAAATTATTAATTAAAAGGTTAGCGCCCGATTGCCTTTATTCTTGTTGATGAGAATTCCCTCAGGTCCCAGGGATGTTGTGCCGCCCGCCCTCTCCCAGCTGCCCTGTTCAATCCAGCTTAAATCCAGGGCCTGGATGCCCCTCTTCCTTTTGGCCGTGCCCGAGGGGCCCTTGAGAGGCAGGCACAAGGACAGACACGTGGAGACGTGCTCCACGGTGAGAGGAAGCTGGACATTTTGGACTGAATATTTTCAGAGCCCCTAGTACGTGCAAGGAGACTTTGGTAAAATACGGGCACTATCCCTCAAGCAGCTTACAATCTACAATGAGAGAGCAAGAAAACACACAAAAAGCTAGATCACCCTAGAAGGTGTATTTTAATAGGTCCCCACATGAGAAATATCGCCAGGCAATGAAAATTAATGGGCTCATTAGGGGAAACCTATAAGGACTCCGAAGAGTCAGGAAAGGATCCCTGTAGGGGAAGCAAACTCTGTGGGACGAAGAGGCCAGACGGGGAGGGAGGGTGCACAGGATCTGTGCACAGAAGTGGGGTTTCCAAAAGGGGAGGACGCCATGGACTAGACCATGCAGATGGGGAAGCTCAGGCCTGTTTGAAGTACGGTGAATGTGCCAGTTTGTCGGCAGTTGAGAGTTTGGGAAGGGGAATTAGAGGTAAGTTTCTTTGAGTAAAGTGGTAGTGAAGAGCCAAAGCTTTGATTACTGACATTTAGGCTTTGTGGATGGTGGAGAATCAAGGAAAAAGTCTTTGGAGCAGGGGCTGGGGGAAGGAGGAACCCTTCAGAAGCTCCCAACTACTAGAGCCCATTTATTTGTGACCATTGTGATTCAGCCTCTTTGTATACTTATCTCTGATCTGCAGAAAACCCCTGCAAGGCAGATAAGCTCACCTCCACACTGGCACGAAGGACTACCGTTCCTGGGAAGGGCCATGCCTTGCCTGGGAGCACGCAGGCAGGGACAGAGCCGTGGTCAGATTGAGTCCTGTCCAGCCTTCAGGGTGGAGCAGGGACAGGGAGCCGCAGGGCCTGAGCCAGGGCAGTGGAAGAACAGACATGGAAGGAAAAACAAAGATGTGGGGTAAACGAGAAGGAAAAACTGAGCAGATTGGGTGAACGACACTCAGTCGGCGACTGAAAAGGAAGTCAAATAAAGCTCATTTTGGTCTTCAAGCAAGAACTTAACGGCTTGCTACCACTGTGCTAGTCATTTGAAGAAAAGGAAAAAAAAAGAATTACAATATGGCCCCTGCACTCAAAAAGTTTATGGTCTAGTCCTGCCTATGGTGTTATAAACGTACGTGCACGTGTGTAATATTGGAAAGAACTGGATAAATGCTGTGAGGGTGAAACAGAGCAAGCTAGACGGGGGAATCTAAGGGGCACAACGGAGCATTCGCGGAAGAGGAAATACTTGATGTGGACTTCGAGTCACGGAGACAGGTTTGAATGGCCGAGGGAGGAAGTGAGGGGAGGATAATGCAGATCACTGATTTTCAACCGTTTTCATCTCAGGGCACACATTCACTAATTACTAACATTCTGTGGCACACCAAAAATATATTTTTTGCTGATCTAACAAAAAAAAATAGGTATCATTTTGATTCATTCACCCCAGACTGCTATTGTCGCATTGGCTGTTGTCATTTTTTTTCACTTGATAATCTAAGGGGGACGAGGTCAGTGCCCCTGACTGAATAGTCAGGCACATTTTAAATATTCTTGCTGCTCATTGGTTGAAAATCACTGATCTAGATCAAGGTGTCTCAAGCTTGGCAATATTGACATTTTCAGCTGGGATGATTCTTTGTGGTGGGGCCTGTCCTGTGTTGTAGGGTACTTAGCAGCATCTCCTGCTTCTACCCACTAGATACCTCTTCCCGCTCCGACAGCCCAAATCTCTCCAGTCATTGCTGAACTTTCGCCTGGAAGGCAAAATTGACCTTCGAAGGAACCACAGTTCTAATCTAAGAGAATGATGTTAGACAGGCAGTATGTTTGGGGAATAACAAAGCATCTGTATCAGCCTATTTCAAAATGTGTTCCTGGGAACATGAGCATCTAGTGAGATAAGTGATAGTCCCTTCAACATGATTCATGCTTCTTATACAGCATTGGGAAATACCACATACTTTCTCCCTCAATTGAAAATTCACAGTGAGCATGAGAATAGGAAAGGCTTTGAAAGATCATGCAGAGAATTTAGTCGGCATTGGTTAAATTTAATTATCAAAGACCCTTTAAAAAAAAATCAAGGAACAAGTATTAACCTCCTGAAGGGCACTATTGTATTGCAGAGCAGAACTTAAAAATGACGGTCTATTTGACTGAAACACAGAATATATGGAAGATTCAGAGCTGGAAAAGTACAGATAAATAGAGCTCAATTCAGAGGGCTGAATTTTACTTCGTTTAAATTTCACTTAGAAATCCAAATTTCATTTAGTCAACAGTAGGGAGGTAGCCAGCAGGTAACATAATAAAACTGTGCTTTGGTTATTCATTCAACATATGTTAAGCAATATTCATCTAGTAGCAGCAAGCCAGATAGATTAGAAGATAGAGAAACAGGAATGAAAGTACATTGCAAAAGTAATGAGTAGTAATGATGAAAGAAAGAGGGACATGTAAAAAATATTTTAGAGCTTGTAGAAGAAAAGGGGCCGCACACTAAACCTGACAAGCTCAGGGGAGGCCTGTGCGGCAGCCTCACAAACTCAGAGACAGAAAGGAACCACACAGGATGGTCTGAAATGAACACTTATTAACCAGGGCCTGTTCATGGCGGGTCATCTTGTCCTAGGCTGGTGTCTTTCCCTAACAAAGGTCAATCTTTACCTTAACTGAGCTGTCTGTTGTCTTTTGGCATCTAAGAAAACATACCTTGGCATGTCAAGATAATTTCCTTTTTCCAGACCCCTCCTCAAAGGGGCCCCTCATTGTGATCTCGTTCCCCCAGCACTCCATCTCTGCGCTGCAAATGCGCATTGTCAACTGCGGCGCCCCCATCAATGTGAAAGAAGTACGCGTCTCTCCATTTTACTTTTGGTCCTGTCGCAGAGACCTCCCTGCTTTGCTTTCTCCCGCCTCCCTGATGTATCACCAATGGATTTCATGTAACCCCCTCATGTCTCCTCCTTTGATTGTGATGCAAAAAATAAGGGGTTAAGGTGCCATTCTCTGGAGCCTTATCTCAACTCGTTGAGGTTTTGCTTCCTAGCAATCGTTATCAGTTTGGCTCAAATACACTCACAAAAGTTCTCTACAGATTTAAATGTTTCTTACGTTGACAAGATTAACAGAACATTGTGACTGATTTGTTGGAGGGTAGAACAAGAAAATGAAGGAGTCAGTGAGGACTATACATTTTTTAGGCTTGAGTTATTGGGAGCTTCTTGGTACCTTGAACAGAGAGGGGACCGTCAGGAAAAGACACTTTTTTGGGGAGAAACTGTCTCCTTTTGGACATGTTGAATTTGAGGGGTTAGTACGACACCCAGAGACAGATGTCCAGCAGGTAGCTGGAATGAAGATTTAAGAGTGAAAATGGAACTGGAAACAAGTATTTGGAAGTCCTGTAATAAAAAAAGTCGTGAATGTGAACGTGGCCATTGAGGGGGAAGAACAGGGAGAGAAGGAAGGAGGACGCAGCGCGGAGCAGAGACTGGGAGAACTCAGCTCTGGGAGCACGGAAGGAGTGTGATGGACTGAGGGGCATTGGCATTGCCCGTTAGAAACATAGAAGGTCTGAGAAAAAATGTCGAGGAAGCCAAAGAGGGAGGAAGTGTCAGGAAGCAATTGACCATGTTACAAAGGGGTCAGAGAAGAGGCACCCTGGAAGAGGTCGCTGCGTTCCAGACTGAGGTCAAAGGCAGCTGTTGAGCAGAGTCTCTGTAACATAGTGGGGCTAGAAACCGAACGTCAAGGAACAAGCGGTTGGTAAGGAAGTTAAGACAGTGAACACAAATTGCTCCTTCGAAAAGTTTGCTGTCATGACTGCTCAGAAGTAGTAGTCATCGAAGGCATTGAACCAAGGTTTGTTTATTTGTTTATTGGGGGGTGGGGAGACTTGATCATGTTTACTGACAAAAACTAAGGAACCAGAGGAGAGGAATGATAATTAACAGGGCAAGGCTTAGGAGGAGTCAACTTCGATGAGATCAAGGTCAGAGATTCTTTGACGAAAGAGGAGCAATGTGTCTTCTGATTCTTCCTCCACATCAAGAGTAAAGGAAGAGCAGAGAGATAAGAAAACAGAGAAATCCTGAGGTGGAGACCTCAGTGAAGTCAAACCTCAATAAGTTCGGAGATCTAGGTCATCGGTTGATAGCGAGGGAGGCAGGAATGGGAATCAAACATCTGAGAGTGTGGGAAATAGCAGTTATGAAGACGTGAAGAGTTAAAAAAAGGATGGCTAAAAAGTTATCCAAGCTAGAATGAAACCTTAAATTTGTTTCGTGGACTTAAAGCTGACCCGACTAGTAAAATTTGGTGACTTTGGGGTTTTTTTTGGTATTCTCAGAAACAAAAAAAAGTGAAAAATAGGCACCCCTCAGCCCAAGATCTACAGTTGGTCCAAACATTGGTGTTGTCAGCAGGGACTTTAAAATAACTGATCAGCCCTGTCTGCTGCGGCTCAATGGGTTGACCTCCAGACTGTGAACCGAAAGGTCACAGGTCCAATGGGCCAGGTCCCCCGTTTGGGGCATGCAAGAGGCGACCAGCCGATGTGTCTCTTGCACGCTGATGTTTCTCTCCCTCTCTTTCGTCTTCCTTCCCCGCTCTCTAAAAATAAATAAATAAATTCTTTAAAAACAAACAAGTAGTCTAAAGCAAACAACAACAAACCAGTGAAGACACAGAAGATTTGACACACATAATTCGCATATTTGACCTGACTTAAATGTTCTGAATACTGTACATGACAACTGCGGAATAGAAGTCCTTCCCATTCACACAGATCCTTTACCAAATTGAACAAATGCTGGGCCACACAACAAATTCAACAACTTCAAAGGATTGAAGTCATAGATTATGTCTATGACTAAAATAGAATTTAGAAATCAGGAACAAAAAATAAGTTGATAATTCCCCAATATTAGCATATTAGGTCATGCACTACTAAATAAAATCATGGGTCAAAGAGACGATCTCAGTGGAATTAGAAAATATCTTACCTTACTGATAATGAAAATATTGTATAACGAAAACATGTGAGAGGCAGCTAAGATCACTAGGAAAATGTATAGTCTGAAAATGAACTGTTTAGGAGAAAATACTCGAATAGTAAAGAAGATCAAAAATGAATGATCCATTCAGCTTAATCTATGTAAAAATGATTAGAATTAATAAGTCAGTTAAGGAAATCTGCTGGAAACAAGGTCAATACACAAGAAATAATTAGAAAATTAAATTCCAAGCTTGAAACTATATACAACAGCATTAAAAATCAAATACTTAGCAATAACTGTAACAAAAGAGGTGCAAGATCTCTACGGGAAACTATAAACGTAATGTAGAGACTTTAAAGGAAATCTGAATCAGTGGAGGGAGATGCCATGTTTGTGGCCGGAGCACATAATATTTTAGATACATCGACGTCCCCCAAATCAATCCAGAGACTCAATGCAAACCTCAAAAATACCCTGGCAGGTTTGTTTGTGTGTTTTTAATGTGGAACTTGACACATTATTTTAATTATATGTGGAAACACAGAGAGCCAAGGGCCAAGAACGGCCAGGGTGAGCGGGAAGAAGAGCAAACGGAAGACCTGCATGCGCTCCCCCAAGTGAACGTGGTGCTAGGTGGCTCAGAGAGGGGCGTGTGGCGTGAGAGAAAAATGGATCGATGGAACAGCGTAGAGAACCCAGAAACAAACTGACACGGACTGCAACAAAGATGACACTGTCGCACAGCAGGGAAAGGACAGTCTTCTCCGTAAGTGATTCTGGCTCAATAGATACTGATACAGAGAAAACCTCATCTTAATCTCTAACTCACATGATTCAAAGGAAAATCCAGCTGGATTTTGTGAAAAGGAAAACAAAGACACTTTGAGAGGATAACACAGGAGAATATTTTTGTGCTATCAAGATATGCACAGATTTCTTAAACAGGACATGAAAGTCACTGATCACAAGAGAAAACACTGATAAATTAGACTGCATGAAAAGAAAGAACTTCTGTTCATCAAAGGACACCATTTTAAGAGAATGAAAAGGCAAACCACAGACTGAAAAAAAAGATATGCAATATATATTTCTAACAAAGGACTCATTCAGAGTGAATAAAGAAGTTCTTTAGATTACTTAAAAAAAAGGAAAAATACCAAAAAAAAAAAAAATGGGCAAGGACTTCAGCAGGCAGATCACTAGAGAATATCCAAATGGCCAACACACATCTGAAAAGGTGGTCAGCCTCATTATTCTCCAGGGAAATGCAAATTTAAAGCACAATTAGATACCACTCTTTACCCACCAGGATGGCTAATAGTAAAACAACTACGTGTTGGTGAGGATGTGGAACAGTGAGAAGTCTCATATGCTATTGATAGTTGTGCAAATTGGTACAAAAATCTGGAAAACTGTTTGATAGTATCTACTAAAGCTAAATGTATACATACATTTTGACCCAGCAGTTCTATTCTTAGGTATATATTCAACAGAAGTGCATACATGTGATCACAAAAAAGACATTTAAAATGCTCCTTACAGTAGTAGCAATAATAATAAAAAACTAGAAACAACCCCAAAGTCCCTCAACATTAGAGTAAATAGTTAAAACAAATTTATACAATAAATGTTATAAAGCATTGAAAATTAAATATTGTTGTATGTAAAACGCAAATGATTCTTATAAAAATAATATTAAACAAAAAAGGCCAGACACAGAATAATACATAGTGAATGGTTCAATTTTTATAAGGTTCAAAAACACTGGCACCTACCTCACACCCATTAGGATGGCAACTATTTAAAAAGAAACATAAAATAACAAGTGTTGGCAAGCATGTGGGAAAATTTGAACACTTTTGCATGGTTGGTGGGAATGAAAAAGGATGCATCTGCTATGGAAAATGATATAGTGGTTCCTCAAAAATTTAAGAACAGAATTACTATAGATGCAGCAATTCTACTTCTGGGTATGTGCCCAGAAGAATAGAAAGCAAGATGCTGAAGAGATATTTGCACACCCATGTTTATAGAAGCATCATTTACAGTAGCCAAAAAGTGGAGCCAACCAACCACCCGTTGGCAGATGGAGAAACAAAGTGTGGTGCAGATAGACAATGGAACTCTATTCAGCCATATAAATGAAGGACGTTCGCACGCCTGCTGCCACGTGGGTGAATCTTGAGGACATTGCTCTAAGTTAAGTCAGTCAGTCACAAAAATACACACACTGTACAATCCCACTTAGATGAGATACCCAGATCAGTCAAATTCACAGAGGCAGGAAGCAGACTGGTGGTTGCAGGGGCTGGGAGTGGGGGGAGTGAAGAGTTATTGTTTCATGGGCACAGAGGTTTAATTTTGAAGATAAGAAGAGTTCTGGAGACCGGTTGCACAATGAATGAATGTATTTAACATTACTGAGCTGTACGCTTAGAATGACTAACATAATAAATTAGTATGTGTATTTTACCACAATTAAAAATTTTTTTAAATCAACAAAGGCAAATGAATGTGGTGCTTGACATCAATTAGTCCAGTGGTTATCTCAAGTAATCAAAGAAATGCAAATTAAAACGATTACATATGGTCTCTCCAGATCGGCAGAAGCACCTGCTGTTGCAGGCATCTGAGGAAATTGCCATTCTTGTACTCTGATGTTGAGATTATAAACTGTAGGGCAGAATAATACTCTGTATCAAAATTTAAAACAAAGTTTCCTTTTGAGGCTGCCATTTAATTTTTAGAATTTTATTTTTAAGAAAATAATCAGCCAAAAATCCCCAAAATATCCATTGCATCATAGTTTATCATGGTGAAATATTAGAAAACAATGAAATGTATGTCAAATCAGATACACTCACACACAATGAAACGCACCCATGCACACGCCCCCACCTGGGACAACGTCCACTGGGGCTTAACAGTTGTTACCTCAGAGTGATAGAGGTCCAGCTTTCTCTTTCATACTTTTTTAATATTTGAACTTTCGAATGAGTAATATGATAAGAAAAATCAATGTTATTCTTTTTTGGAAAATAGGTCATGGGACAATAATCTGAATAATCTGGTCTGTTTTAGTTGCAGGCAACACTTTCACATTCCTGCGCTGCTTGTCATGTTTTCTGTTCATCCTACTAACCCCTCATTAACGCTGCAAATCAGATTGAGAAGCAACAGGACAGGTGGGGCTCTCTGGGGTTTAAGTTCTCAAGGAGAGGTACACTCCAACCACCCCCACAGTGCCTGAAAGGCCTTCTCTCTCTGCATGCGCCATGCATATTGCAGAAGATTGCCTTGCTTTCCTTGAACTGAATGTTTGGCTTCCCCCAGGAGCTAAGGCTAGGCACCCCCTCTGACCCCCCCAGGAGCAGGAAGTTGAGGCTTTGTTTTTCCAGTTAGGAGTGGTTCAGCAAGCCTGGGTGCTTTGCATTTCTATAGGCCTTTCACTAGGAATCTAAGAGTTTGGAGCCATTGAACCTCACTGCAAATGCTGGGGGCAGGAAGGGACTGGTTGGTTTGAGTTTTAGGGGAGTTAGGGTATTCTGCAATGACAGAGTGTTCTACTAAAAGAAGAACACTCTACGAAATGTTCAGTCCTGCCTATAATCTACTTTCCTCCACATGTGCAAATCTTACAGAAAGCGCCACAATTTGCATTTTCATCGGCAGCTAAGCGACGGGTCATTCAGTGGGAGGAGGCAAGCGAGAGAGGAGAGGAGAGGAGAAGCTCAGGATGTGGGCTCCTCAAGGCACTGCTTCCAGGAATCTCTGAGCACACCACGGACATGAGAACTTGACGAACTGGAAATTTTGACTTTCTCTCCAGTAGCTCCTGCCAGGAGAGGCATTTCAAGGTGCTTGACATTCTCGGCAAGGGGTCACCTGTGATAGAATTCCTACCTTTCACGGTTGCTGGAGATGCTCAGAGTATTGGCCCCAAAGCCTCCAACACGGGCACGAGGACCTAACTGCAAGCAACCCTTCCCTGACCTGCAAGCAAAGCTTTTCCTTAGAGAACACAGACCAGGAAGCCCAGTGTCACGTGGGGCCCCCATGCCAGCTCCCCACTCATGCAGGGCACCTCCCATTAATCTGGGAGGCTGGCTATAAGCCAAGGGGAGCGGTTATATAACTGAAAATTTAAACTTGGGAAAACATGCACGTATATCTAAACAAGGGCCTGGTGAAAAGGAGCAAACCACAGCACTAGGTCCTGTTTCCTAGTTTATTGCCCTGAAAGGCAACTTAACGGTATCACTGGTTACATCTCCCCATCTTCGTGGCCACCCAAATTGCTATGTCATCCAACTAATTAAAAAGTCCTCGCTGCCTTTTAGGGCCCTTCAAATGTCATTTCCCTCTGCGCAAATACGAGTGAAAATTCTTGTAAATGCCTGTTGTACTCATCTTTGCCTTTCTTCCTCATGACCCAGACTGAGGGCCACATTGCCCAGCCCCCCAGGAGTGAAGATGGGCTTTTCCTGAGCCCGCGTGCCTGTGAGGCAGGGAATAAGTACCCTTTTCCCTCCACTCCACAGGTGTCAGAAAGCAGAGGCTGTGCCAGAAGGTCCTCTGGTAATGGCCAGATGTGAGGTGAGGGGCAAACGAAGAGGGAAGGGCCAAGGGCCTAGGGACAGGCCCCAGCCCCAGGTCCCAGCCCCAGGCCCCAGCTTTGGGTTCTGGGCTTCTGTCTTCCATCATCCATCGTTGCAGGGCAGGGTGTGGGGGGCAGGGGTACTGGACAGGAGGCAGTCAGGCGGCTGCAGGGATGCAGCTTTTCCAGGTGGGTGCAGAGCGAAGGGAAGGAAATGCACCCCTGTTGCTGAGAGGAGGGCAGAAGGGCCTCGAGCTAATCCCTGTGGGAACTGTTCGCTTGGGGAGAGCTGGGCAGGAGTCCAGGCGTCAGGGCCCTGGGTGCCGTCCAGTGAGAGCGAGAACTCCACCACCCCACGCTGCCCTGCTCAGTGGGAGACAGCGAGGAACCAGGAGGGACGCTGTCCCTGGGAGCACTGGCCCCTCCAAAAACGGGCAGCAGCTCTCCCAGTGGCATTGGCACGGGCCTGCGGCAAGGCCCTGTGGCCAGGCTCTGTCCACAAGACTTATGGAGAGCGAGGCAGGTGGTTTAGCTCAGTGCCAACTGGTGCATTTTGCTTTGACCAAAGAAGAAACATGAGGACAACACAGTGAGATTTTTAAAAAGTGAAACATAGGCGATGTAAAGATTGTTCTTACTCTAATTCTATGTCCAGCCTAACGCTCTGATTCGCTGTGCTGGTGCAGCCACCAGGTGACCATTGTGGCTGTTCTTAAAGCCCTGAGTGGTCTCTCGTCCACTTTTTTCTTTTGATTTTACTGGCCTAGGAAAACCGAGACTTCAGAGGGGAAAAGCAGTCCAGGCCATACTTTTGGCCCTTTTCTTCTGTGATTATTCTACCTGTGCCTTATTTCATAGTATGAACACCTAACATTCATTTCATTTAGTCAATCAGCAGACATTAAGTAAGCATCTACTATGTGCTGGATAAAGACCTTATCGAAATGTGGCGTTGACTTCGGGGGATGAAAGATTTTGATTATGTCAGAAATGAACAACATAAAACAAAAGCATTAAATGGTTATCTTATTATTCCCTAACACATTTAACCCATGAGAGACTTAACCACGGTTCGGATGCTAACATTTTACGAGTCAGCCACCATCAAGAAACTTTCTCTTTGATCATGAAGCCTAGTTTTTTATTTTTTAGCAAAATTATCATTTTATAAATCATGAACCTAAATCCTCTTTAAGTTGAAGGGGCCATTGCTGCCCTCATTGTCCTTCCTTTCAGTTTCTACCTAGATTTGCCACTCCATGAATTCTACCGAGTAAATGAACGTGGCAGAGACGTCCAGGGACTGGGTTTCGGGCTCCTTTGTTCCTGCAGCACAACCTAGCCTATCCTGACTCACCCAACCGGCCTGGTTTAAACTTCTTTCCCTCTGGGTGAGGAGTAGGGCTCACCTAACACCAGGATGAAGTAAGCTAAGCTTCCAACATATGATTTGAAGGTTTCTCAGCCCAAAGCACTTCTCTCTTTGTTGTCTAAGTTTCTGCCTAAAGGGACTTGAGCTCAGGCCTCTTTACGCTTCCCTCTCCTCAGGCGTGACGTGTGATAATAATAGTTCCTTGCTCATAGGGCTGTGCTGAACAATATGTGATATAACTTGAACAAGTCACCTAGCACGGTGCCTGCCACATAGTACTAATTCAATGGTGGTGGCGATGATGATGATGATGATGATGATGAATGTGTGTATTAGTTTCCTAGGGCTGCCATAAACAGGAGCTACAGACTGGGTGACTTAAACAACAGAAACGCACTGTCTCACAGTTCCGGGGGCCAGAAGTATGAAACGAAGGTCTCGGCAGGGTTGGCTCCTTCCAGGGCCGTTAGCAGGAGTCCGGTCCAGGCCGGTTTCCCGGCTTTGGTGGTTTGCTGACAAGCTTCAGCGTTGCTTGGCAGCTGTGCACCAGCCTCTGCCTTCGCCATCACATGGTCCCCTCCCTGTGTGACTCTGCGGTCACACATCCGTCTTCTTAGGACACTGGTCATTGGATTAGGGGCCCGCCCTACTCCAGCACAACTTCATCTTAACTTAGTTACATGCACAAGGGCCCTACTTCCAAAGAAAACCACATGCTGAGGTATCGGGGCTTCAACATGTCTATTTTGGGGGAACCCAATTCAACCCATGACACAAAGGATAGGATTTTGTTTATTCCTGTTACTTTTAAATTTTACATTATTTAAAAATATTTTACTATTGTTATGATAATGATAGTTATTAGAATTTTCACCATGTTTCTACTGCCAAGTTCTAATAAGTTGGCACTATGCTCAGGGCAGTTACCAAATGCTGGCCTCGTGGCAGATTCTTAAAGCACTCAGCACAGTTCTCTGTTGGCGGCTCCCTCCATCCCTCCCACGCCAACCCCCTGCCAGAGCAAGTCACCCCTCTTCTCTCCATCGCTGCTTTGGTGCAGCAAGTTCTCCCCATCGCCCCTCTCTGCCATGTCCTCCTCATCTCTCCACCTTCTGCCCACCCACAGCCAAGGTGAGGAGGGACCTCACCCATGGAAGCCAACAGCAGCCTGTCCCCACACCCGTGCACCGTGGCTGCCTCTGTAACCCCCCAGGCAGGTGTCTCACTGCTGTGCGGCCGCTCTTCACCCACTGTTAAACCTGCCTCACACACGGTCATCTTGGACACCTGGAGATGTCTGCCAGGGGCCGTCCCTCTACAGGAATAACTTGCTTTTTCTTTCTTTTCTTTTCTTTTTTTTAGAGAGGGGAAAGGAGGGAGAAAGAGAAGGAGAGAAACATCAATGTGTGGTCTCCTCTCACGTGAACCCTACTGGGGACCTGGCCTGCAACCCAGGCCTGTGTCCTGACTGGGAATCGAACCAGCGACCCTTTGGTTTGCAGGCTGGCACTCAATCCACTGAGCCACACCAGCCAAGGCAGCTTTTTCAATCCCTGGCCTTCATCAGGGTGGTGTGCTAACCTTCCTCCCTTTTTGTTCTTTTCTAGACGGTATCCCATTTTAAATGTATGAGGGGAGTTTTACTAACTAAAGAAAGTCTGTGGTCAATCCCACTACTGTATTTTGGGCAAATGCAGATTTTTAGATGTGGTATTGGGTTTGCTTAAAAGGGAGGGCATGAAGGCATGGTTTTGCAGTTTATAGACTTGGGTGTGACTGTCAGTGCAAGATGCAGCAATGACAGGCACATCTGGGCCATTGATTTCTGACTTCTGCCAGGACTGTTCTGTAGGATCTTTAGGTCCCTGGACTCAGTCTCTTCCTCCCTGCAGCCTGGCTGTGGTGGGCCTATGACAGCCGGGATTCTGGTTGGTGTGTCCGCCCCCAACCCCAGAGCATGCAGGTTCCCAGGAAGGAGTGTCGTTCTGATTTGGAACCCCATCCTTCATCTCAGAGTGTCTGTGTCTGTCCCTACTCCAGGGGAAGCCCACCTCAGCAGCTGAATCGCCAAACCTGAAAGAATTTTTATGACCACATTTTCCACCCTGGCTTAGAGCAAAGGGGGAAAGGGAAGGGATGTTCTTTGCCTCTGTTACAGAGTTGCCAGATCTAGCAAATAAAAAAATACAAGATAACCAGTTAAATTAGACTCTCAAATAACAACAAATAATTTTTTAAATCATCCTATTTTAATGTAGCATAACTATAGTTCAGTAGCATAAAGTATATGCCCATAACAAGTAATTTTTAAAATATAAGTATGTCCCAGGCAATATTTGAGACATACTTACACTAAAAAAAATAATTCATGGTTTATCAACATTCAAACTTAACTGGGCATTGTATATTTTATCTAGCAACTCTACTACCCCATGTCCTGGCTTAGTTCATTTGTTTACTTGTTTGTTTCTGCTATTGGTTCCTACTGGTTCCTACTGGCTCCTACTGGCTCTGGGCTCTGCACAGACAAAGGGTCCTTGGGGAATCAAAGCTGTCCTGCTATGACCTTCTAGGTGACAGGCTGCCAGCCTAGGACACGCACTAAACGCTTAAAAGGTCATTTTGAACAGTCAGGTCCCCAAACAACATCACAGTCAGGAACGGTGTGTCTTTGGCACTTTCCATCTCTCCGTAGTGTCCCCTTGTCCCCCTGCCCTTCCCTGGGCAGGGCCCTTCCAGGTCTTATGCTAGTCAAGCACTAACTAATAAACATTAGGTGCCAGCACATTTAAAACGTGACCTTCTTTCAGCCATATTTATTTTCTTTCCCCAATAGCCTCAAATGATTAAAAAAAAAAGATTTTGGCCGCGGAGCCCAAGCCTGTTCACCTCTGCTAAGACACCTCACCTTGCAGCTCTTCAGAGAGGAAGGATTTATTTCTCAGAAACTCTCTGAGGACTCCATGTTTAACAGCAAGTTCAAATTCCCCTTGGTGCTCCCCCAGAGTACGAGAGCAAAAGAAAACCCCAAATGAGAAATCCTTAGAGGACAGGCAGCTCCAACCTAACGTGGTGCAAACCACTTATGCCCAGGTGCCAGGGGAGAGAGACAAGAAGAGCTTTCTCTTCATCACAGCACCAGCAGTCTGGGCAGCTTCAGAGATACCTGCCCCGCGTGTGCGGCTCCAGGGCGCTCAGATGCACCTCAGCTTGATTATGGACAGCGTGTTGGGCAACATTAAAATACACACAGTGAACTTTTTCACTATGTTATTATATACTAGGCCTACAAAGTGCCATATTTTTATTGCACAGTCATGTGGATTTAAAATTTTTTTAAAGATTTTATTTATTTATTTTTAGAGAGAGGAGAAGAGAGGGAGAAAGAGCAATGTATGGTTGCCTCTCACATGGCCCCCACTGGGGACCTGGCCCGCAACCCAGGCATGTGCCCCGACTGGGAATCGAACCGGGACCTTTTGGTTCCCAGCCCAAGCTCAATTCACTGAGCTACACCAGCCGGGCTGGATTTCAAATTTTAATTAGCAAAAATTAATTAAATGAGAGCACATGTCTTTTTTTTTTAAGTTGAAAAAAATACACCCAGTAATCCATATACTCAAGCAATTTATACCTTTAGAGACTTTTCTTGCAACTGATCACCGTTGTACCAAATTAAACTGTGAAAACATGTCAATAGGTTTCTAATGACATTTCTGTCTTAAACACACTGAGCACGGCCACATGCTGAGCCGTGCGATAGAAGCTGAGGTATGAGGACAGCTAAAGCAGGCCTCCTTATGGAGATGCTTACGGTCACGTGGCAAAGATTGACGACAGGACCACCGATCACAGCACAGAGTGGAGTGATAGCGGTGGACATGGGATGGGTAAGAACACAGAGGAGGCTACTCCCCAGTCCAGGCACATGTGTGGCTGGGGGGGTGGGGGGCGGTGGATTGGGAGAGGTGAGCAAAGAAGGCTGCCTGAAGGAGGAGGTCCCTGGCAAGGTCTGAAAAGCAAGTGAACAAAGGCATCGCTGCTTTGGCAGAGGGGGCTCTACAGTAGAAGCCAACCCAAGTGAGGGCCACCGTCTCTGGCTCAGCTCTACCAGCCCCACTGAGTGGACCCTACCAGCCATGGTGGACAGAGAAGTGAAATCCCCTTTCGTAAGCTATTTATTCATTGCAGCCAAGCAGTTAATTAATTTTGGGAGATTCCCAGAGTGATTCTAGCACTTCCATCCAAACTTCAATTAATGAAAAGCTTCACTGGGGCTGTTCTCTAGAGCATTCAGATTGATTCTTTCTTGTCTTAACATTGAATAGGCCGCCTTTGAGCTCCGTGGCAGAAGGGGCTGCTCAGTTGTTTACCGGTTTCCATTTTCTACAGCTCAGCTGTAACTAAGGATTTTGACCACCAGCTGGGCTTTCAACCCCACTTCTGCTCAAGGGCTTGGCCATGAAAGCTGTTCTTGGCTCAAAGAGGCCTTGTCCCACTCTGCTTCTACAGCCACTTCCTCCGACAGCCACATCAACAGTCACGCTGTTCGCCCCTCGATGCACACATGGAGGACACTGCAGCCCAACTGCACTGCCTGCAATGAAGCCAATGACAGGATTCTTGGGGGAGGTCTACCTAATAAAACCGCACGAGTGAACCTGCCACGGATCAATGTCAAGGCGGAGATGGAACCCAGGGCGTCTCAGTTCAGGGAAGAGCAAGTAGGGGGCTCTAAGGATCCCTTTTATTTTTATTCCCTTTTTAAAAAGATTTTTTTAATTTATTTTTTAGAGAGAGAGTAAGGGAGGAAAAAAGAGGGAGAGAAACATTGATGAGTCGCCTCTCCCACGCCCCCAACTAGGGACCAAACCTGCAACCCAGGCCTATGCCCTAAACTGAACAGGCAACCTTTCAGTTCACGGGCCAGCGCTCAACCCACTGCACCACTCCAGCCAAATCCCTGAGGACCCCTTTTAGATGAGGGGACTCTCCAAGTATCACACTTCCCCGAACCACACCAGATATGTTTTGTTTGAGAAGACCTGCACGAGGGTTACAACAGCTAGACCCATCAAAACTCGAGGAGAATGACTAAGAAATGCTTAGAATGGGCAGAAGGCGCCTTTAGATGGAGCGTGTCTGCTGAGGCATGTAGCATTACAGTGTCAGTGGGCTCTCATCAATTCAAGTCTAAGCCCCTGACATCCTTCTGGTAAAGCGTCTTTTTACTGGAGCCAGCTTGCAAACAAACACTTAGTCTGAAGCACCACCGCAGGTGAGTAACAAGAGGAAGTCCGTCCTGAGGGATGAGAAAGCGACAGAGGAGAAGAGCGGGAGGGAAGAGAAGTGGGGGGCACTGAAGGAGTCTGGGGGAACTCGGGGCAGAACAGGCATTGAGGAGGTTTGTCGAGCTGGACAAAAGCCACAGTGGGACCTCTGGACTGCTTTGAAGACTGTTATCAATAGACTGGACATAGCATTTGATTTTCAATAGTTTTTACATTGCTAGTCCTTCCCCCAATAAAAGAGGAAAGAGTTGTGCCATGTGAAAAAGATACATTTCATTAAAAAAAAAGTCTATATTAAAAATAACAAAATATTGCTGAAACTAAAGACCTAAACAGTGGAGGCATATATCAAGTCTCAATATTGTAATATGTCAATTCTGCCCCCAAATGATCTATGGATTTAAAGGAATCCTGATCGAATGCCTGTGTGTGTGTGTGAGAGAGAGAGAGAGAATTGGCAACCTGATTCTAAAATTTATATGGCAATGGAAAAAAATCAAGAATAGTCAGGATAATCTTGGAGGGTGATATTATAAGATTTATACTAGCAGATATCAAGATTTATTATAAAGCTACAAGTAGTCAAGATAGTGTGATATCGGCACAAAGATATTCAAATAGATCCATGGAACAGGGCTGAGAGCCCCAGATGGATCTACCCGTACAATTGCTTTCTGACAAAGGCACTCCGGCAATTCAGTGATGGAGAGAATGGTCTTTTCAATAATTAGTCCTGGGCCGATTGTATGTCTACATGGGAAAAACGAACTTTGGCCCCTGCCTAACACTACACAAAAAAAGTAATTCAACACAGATTATGGGTCTCAATGTGAGAGGTGAGACACGAAGCTCCTGGAAGAAAACATTTTCATGACTTTAGGGGTAATCAAAGATTTCTTAAGTAGGGCTTAAAAGGCACTCATTAAAATTCGGTTTCATCAATTGGACTACATTAAAATTCAGAAACTTCTCTGTGCCAAAAGATACAATTAAGAGAGCAAAGAGGCAAATCACAGAATAATAGGTGTTCACAATACATAAATCTAACATGGTATCAGTGTCCAAAATATGTAGAGAGCTTCTACAAACAGAAAGGAAAATCCAACTTTTTAAATGAGCAAAAGACTTGAACAGGCACTGCCAAAGAGGATATCTAGCAAGCATCTAAAAGTTACTTAACATCAGCACTGCATCAGGAGATGCCAATTAAAGTTACAATGAAATATTATTAGACACCCACCAGAATGACTAAAATTAAAAGGCCAACGTGACAAAGTGTTGACAAAGATATTGAGCAACGGGTACACTCATACTTCACTGGTGGGAAACTATTCGGCAAACTCTATTACCGCTAATCTGTGCTTTTCTTAAAACCCAGCAATCCTGCTGCTGGTATACAGTCAAAAGAAACCCACTGCTGAGTTCGATAGTGAAAGTCAAGTTAGTTTCAAAGGAACATGAACCTCTGCAGGGAGAAATTTGTAGGGAAATAAAGGAAATGGCCAGATTCCCACAGTTTTTGCACTGGGGGTGGGACTATGTGGTGGGGAGAAGGATGTCTTTCAGGCATCCTCCATCCTTTCTAGAACCCGAGCTCCTCCGCGAGAGCCAAGGCTGTGGCTGGTTGCAAGGGGCAGGGGGTGGCAGGGGT
>PVJI01014558.1:0-43836 GCA_004026765.1 Micronycteris hirsuta
TGCAGAGGTGGAGGTGGGCGGGGTGGCAGGGCAGGTTCTACTGGAAGACGCTGGAGAATCGCCCCTCTGGGCCTCCTTCTCAGCCTCCCCGGGGCCACCTGGGGAGGCCGGGCTGAACCCCAGCGCTGGCCAGGGGCACCGCCAGGCTAGCGCTGCGCTGAGCTCCGTTGTCACATCCAGGCGTTTATTAAGCGCTGCTGGGGGAGGCTGGGAGGTGGGATGCAAGGTGGGTGGGTGGCAGGCAGACAGTGGCACCGCACCTGGACCTCCCCCCGTGGGTGAGGGGGAGTGGGGGCGCCCGCCCGGCAGGCAGAGGGGGAGCCAGGAGTCTGGGGCTGGGGGTTCGGTGGGGGGGCTCCAGGGGACAGGCACAGCTGCAGGGACCCTCACTCTGCAGCCCCTGCTGGGCAGGGTGGGCCTGGAGCTGGTACTGGGGGAGGGAGGGGGAGGCGCTCTGTGGGGAGGCTGCTACGCACCTCCTACCTCCTGCTGGAGCGGGGTGACCGTCCACTCAGGCATCTGCACCCCCCCAGTCCTCCCCCTCCCCCTTCCCCTCCTCCTAGGGACAGACAAAGCTGTAACACTCCCCCCTCCCCCACAATGGGCAGCTTGTCTGGGGCAGCACTGTGGGCAGGGGGCTCAGTGAGGGATTTGGGGGTTTGAAGTGCCCTGAGTGGGGAGGGGCCACAGGCAAAGGGGCATTTCTCTTGTGCCAAGGTGGGTGGGGCAGGGTCTGCCAGCCCCCAGACACTGCCCCCCCCAAACAAATCAGGGCAGCAGCCCAGGGTCAGCAGACCTTCACTGGCCAGGAGGGAAAGGGCTGGGAGCTGGGGAGGGCCCACCCAGGGTCTGTCCTGGCCCAACCTCGGCACTTGCTGGCCCGGAGTCCGGGTCCTGGAGGTGCTGGGAAAACTGAGGTGCAGAGCAGGAAGCTGGTCAGGCAGTCTCTGGGCCCCCCAACAGGATGCTTGGGAACCCCTGAACCAGGCCCAGGCCCCGCCGCACCTGCCCGGCTCTCTTAAGTTCATCTCGGCGACCACACAGCTGCCCCCCTGCCCCCCATTCTCAGGCAGCCATGCTGCAGAACACAGATGACAGCGGGAGGGTCCTGGACACACGCACACAGGGGGGCGCACAGCCCAGGTGACGGGAGAGGCAGCTGAGGGCACCGTTCCTGGCTCTCGCTTGCTCCCCCCTCAGGTGCAGAGTCTGGGGGAGGCAGCCGGGGGTGCCCACCGCCTCACCCGTGGGATGTGGGGCGGTAACTCTGGAGTCAGGCTGGGCAGGGCCCAACTTGTCCCGGCTAGTGTTCTGCTTGGGGACTCTCCCAGGTTCACGGGGTGCAGCTGCAGCCTCCCGGCCTGGGCAGTCCTGCCTCGGGGCCCGCCAGGGGCCTCCGGGCACCTGGCTCCCCTGAGTCCAGCCAAGGGTGGGCAGGCACAGTGGGGGCCAGTGGAGGGCAGAGGAACGTGGGTACGTGCAGGGGGAGCCCCAGGTGTCTCCGGCTTGATTGATGGCGGTTTGGCCCAGGGAGCCAGAGAGGGCGGGAGGGTGCAGGTGGGGAACCGCGGAAGGAGGGCCAGGGGTGCTGTGAGGAGCCAAGCCTGGGGAGGGGAGGGTGTGGGCAGAGCTCTGTGGCTGGAAGCTGCGGTTCAGGGGGGCAGGGGGGCTGCCCTGCCCCATCTCCCTCCTGAAATACTAGATAAAGACCCCTCAACTTGAAGGATGCCCACCTTTGCCCCAAGCCCACTCTCCCTTCTGTTGGCCGTCAGAAACCTCCCTGGAGACCATCTAGCCCAACAGGTAGGGAAACTGAGGCATGGGGCCAAGTCAGCCTTCTGATCTCTCCCTCACCAGCCCCTTTCCTGCTGGGACCCCTGCCTCCCCGCAACACCTGCAGCAGCCTCCCCTGACTCCAGGCCACCACCTCAGCCCACCCGCCCCTTACCCACAGGACCCCCGCAGCCGCTCCAGCAGCCTCTGAAATGCAGGTGGGGACTTGTCCTTTCCTGCTGAAAGCTCTTGTGGCTCCTCAGGGCCCTCAGGATAAACCCCTGCCCCACCTGCACGAGGCGGGCGGCCCCCCTGGCTGTGTCCCTTTGCAGGAGGCCCTGGAGCTCCTCCTGCCTGCCTCCACCTCCCACCCGTGGGGGCTCCTCTTGGGTCAGGTTCAGGCTCTGGTGTCATGTCTTCTGAGCCGCCTGCCTGACCCCCAGCCCAGGTTGGGCCCCTCCTCTGGGCACCCCCACGCCCAGTGGCCAGCTTCTCCTTCCGGCCCAGGTGCGAGGGCCTAAGGGATGTTCAGGGGCTTAGGGTAGTATTTTCATGTCTTTTAAAATCAGGAAGAGAAAACATGGAATTTTTAAGAGCAAGAAATTTCTTCCATATATGATATTAACGTGTTTGTCTTTAGACCAACACAAAATCTAATTTTTGCTATTTTTGTTCTTCATGGAGGAAGGGGCTCCGGAAGGCCAGGGGCCCAGGGCCACACTGGTCACAGCCCTGTCCCCACGCTGCCCAGTGCTTTCGTGAGCACACTGGCACCCTTACCTGGGCCCGGCCCACCTGTCTAGACCTGTGTGCCTGGGCCCCAGCCCTGCACAGTGCCAGGGTGGCGGGTCTGGCTGGCCCCCTGTGGCTCTCGAGGACCCCCGGCTGCTGGGCATCTCCCCGGTTCACGCCCCCAGTCCGTCCATTCGGTGGTCCTGGGGCTCCTGTGGCCTTGGGGAAGGCGGGTGGACACCCCTTGGGGTGCAGGGAGAGCCACCCACCTGCCGGTACCAGAAGGGTTTTGAAGCAGCGCCCGCAAACTGGGTGATGAGGGTGATTAAGCCCCAGTGAACTCAGAAAGGAAAAGGGCCGTCCTTGGAAGCAGCGGGCAGTGACTGGCTACCGGACTGCTGAGCATGGTCCCACCCAGAGAGAATGTGCCCCCCGGCCTCGCCCCTGGGGGCTGGGTCAGTGCACAGGCTGGGGGGTGTGGGGCTGAGCATGCATCCATCTCCCCACACCTGCGTGACCTGGGACCAGTGAGATTCCCATTTAACAGCTGGGGAAACTGAGGCTCACCCCATAGAACCTCTGCCGCCCTCACCAGCAGGCTCACTGGCCCCTTTGGGCAGCGCTTGGCGCCCTGGGTGGGGTCTGGCGTGGGGCTGCTGGGCTCTGCTGGCCTCCTCCCCATCTAGCGCTGGTGGTAGCGGGGGGCACAGGGCCCGGGACCCTCTGAGTGGACTTTCCCACAGTCCAGGTGTGGGCTACGACAGCCGTGGGGGGGCACACGGCCGTCTCAGGGCTTTCCTAGGAGAAGGGCCCCCGGCCGCACCCCCGCGGCCCTATCAGAAGCCAAGCTCGGAGCCCGGGAATGTCAACACTGAGAGCACACCACCTGGTGCCCTCAGGAGTCCCCTCCGAGCTGAGAGGCTCTGCACTATTTATAACACCACCGCGAGGGGCCAGGCAAATATTGTCAGCCCCTCCCCACCGCCCCCGTGACCTCCAGCCCGTGTTTGAACTTGTTTGAACTCTCGATGGGCAAACAAGCCAGATAAGCGCAGATTAGAGCTTCACATAAACAACTTCTCCCCTGCCCCCTAGCATGTGCTCCCAGCGCGGACACCCAGCCCGACTCTGGGGGGCTCGGAGAGGCAGCGGGGGCGGCCGCAGGCCCCCCAGGCCTGGATCCAGCTCTGATTTCCCGGCCCAGTGGTCTCCCGCACCTCTTCGTGCCCTGCGAAGGTGCCCACCCGCTGGAGGCAGCTGCGGCCCCCAGGTGGGCGTCTGCGGGAGCAGACCGGGGTCCGTCCCCAGCCGGGGGCCGCACGGGCTGCCCGCCAGCCTGACATGGACCGCGTGTGGGCACACTCGTGTCCCTGGCCCTGCCTAGCTGGCTCCTCTCCCACAAGACGGCTGCCTGGGAGCACCCGCCCGGACGCTGCGGGGGTGCAACCAGCCCTGGGTCCCTCCAGGGGACTGGGCCTTCCACCTCGCGACACCAGCCTGCTGGCCCCGGGGCACTCCAGGCCTGTACTCTGTCCTCCACCCCCCGCCCTCTGCCTAGTCCAAGTCCCCGTGAAAGTGCAGGAGGGGACGCAACACTCAGCAGAGAGGGACATCACCTTCCAGACCTGGGTCCCGGCCCTTGCTTGTGTAGCCTGGACGCCTCGGTCCAGGGGCGGACGGTTTCCGGAGCCGGAGGCGAGCAGGGCTGGAGCCTGGGCTCTGCCGAGGTGGGGCTGGAGCTCTGCTGGGAGCCTGCGTCTGTCTACAGCGGGGTGTAAGGGCCAGTCTGGGCCTGGGGGCAGGACTCGGCTTGGGCGGGGGTCACAGCTCAGCCTGTGACGGGGGAAGGTCACCTGTGGCTGGGATAGATCCGTCCACAGCTGGTGTGGACTCTCAGCCTGCGGCCAGGATCAGGGCTCGGCCAGGACAGTGTGTGTTTGCGCCCCGCGGTTCCGAGTGAAGCTGCTGCTACTAAACTTTGCTTCCTCTTGGCCAGCCCCCAGCAATGGGTTCCCGGGGGAGAGGCTCCGCTCTCGCCAGCCACATTCCCACGCCTGACTGGGGGCCCCAGAGAGCGCTGGGGCGCCGAGGGGCTGCTTCCCAGGGGGCCTGCCTCTCACCCTGTCCAGCCTCCGAGGGCAGCCCGTGACTTCTGCGGAGAAGCGCTGACACGCGGGTGCTGTGCCCTGGCACCGAGTGAGGCGGGCGGGGACGCTGGCGGCCTGCGCACCAGGGACAGAAAGTGCTCCTCCGGGGCCCAGCCGGGCTCAGAAACCCAGTCGTGGGCTTGAGCTTCCCTGGGTCTGTTTCCTCGTAGGACAAGAGGCGGGGGGGGCTCTTCAAGGCACCCCTCTAGCTTGTGCTGCACCCCACTGCCCCTCCCCCCCCACCTCACCGAGGCGTGTGTGACAAGCTAGGGACTCACAGGGGCCTTGCTGCTCCTGGGGCTGCCGTTGCCCTGGGTCCTGCTAGCCCTGCAGGGTGGTGCCCAGAGAGGAGCTTGCTTGTCTTTGGAAACCACAGGAGGCCCACAGGCTTAGGGGTCAGGCTCTATCGCCGGAGGGTCTGGACACCTTCAGAGGGATTGGCTGGCACGTTTGGGGCAGGGGCCCCCTTGAAGGCTCGAGAGTGAGCCTTCCTGGTTCTGCTGGCAGCCCGGGTGGGGCTGGGGGAGGCCCGGGAATCGGGCACCACCGGCCTGGGCCCCCAGCCTGTCAGACGTGGGTCCAGCCTTTGTGCTTCAGAGGTGCCCGGAGGACAGAGAGCCGGTTGTCCGGTTTTCCTGTCGGAGCCTCCCCACAGCCCTGGGCCGGCCGTCCGGGTCCCGGCCCCCCGCCTCCGAGGGGCGCCGCGGGCTCTGACCAGGTGCCGAGCGTTGTACCTGAATCACTTCACACGGGGTCCCCACGAGACTTTCTTTAAAAAAACAAAAACCCAGCCTGCTCTTTAATAAAGATTTTATTGACTTATTTTTAGAGAGAGGGGAAGAGAGGGAAAAAGAGGGAGAGAGACATCAAGCGGCTGCTCCCCCCCAGGCGCCCCAGTCCGGGGCCCATGCCCTGGCCGAGACTCGAACTGGCCACCTTTGCTTTGCGGGACGCTGCCCAACCAGCTGAGCCACACTGGTCAGGGCCCCACGAGACTTTCTGATGCCCAAATTCCAAGGAGGGAAATGGAGGACCAACAAGGGGCTGGGCCGTGGCCTCGGTCCCCGGGCCCAACTCTGGGAAGGACGGGAGCCGGCCTCCTCCACCGCCCACCTGTGCCCTCTGCCCTCCGGGGCGGGGGTGCCGGGCCAGGCAGGGCTGGCGGGGACACATGTCCTGCAGCTGCTCAGCCAGTGATGCAACCTGGCTCCCCCTCTCCGGCTGTGTCCTGACTTGCAGGGGCCCCTGCCCCCAGGCCCAGAGGGAAGCCGCACCTACCTTCTGAGGACCAGGAGGACAAGTCCCAGCGCAGCCAGGTCCCCTGTGCCAGCTCCGAGCGTGAGAAAATCCTGAGCAGGGGGAGGTGTGGCAGGTGTCCGGGGTGAGTGCTAGCAACCGGCAAGTGCCTCCCCTCCTTGCCCAGAAGGCTGCCTGTCCCGGCCCTTCCTAGAGCTGGCCTGGGGGCCAGTGCCACCTCCCACCTCAGGGCGCCCCACTCCCTGATAGCTTTGCTCCTGAGGCACCGGCAGCTGCGCACAGCTGGTGCTCAATGGTTGTCCCCACCAGGAGGCCGAGCTGGGCAGTTTGGCCAGGGGGCCGGCAGGGAAGGCGAGTTCCCAGAGCCTCCCACCCCCTCACCCCATCAGGGTCACTGGAGCCTCAGCTGTGCTGGTGGCCCGTGGGGACAGTGTGGAGGCCCAAGAGGCCCCAGAGGCTCCTGGGAGGCTCTACTCCCTGACATGAGGACAGAGAGCCACCAGGGCCCAGGAGCACCGTGGTCGGGTCTCTGGGTCCCGTGAGTGACCCTGGGCCCTTCACGGTTCTGTGGTTTGTTGCAGAGACCGAAGGAGAAAGGAAGAGGGGGCCTAGAGCCCTAAAGGGGGCAGAGCCTGCGGGGGAACGGGGTGCTATCATCAGAACTCCCGCAGCAGCGACCCTGCCCGGGCATGTGCCTGCTCCCACACGCTGAGACGCCCGGTGGGAAAGGGCTGGGGTGGACCTGGGAGCCTGGCAGGCCAGCAAGCGCTGTCCCCACATAACAGGACCCTGGCCGAGAGCATCCCATATCACCAGAGTTCTAATGTCGCACGAGCCTGGCCAGGCCCCACAAAGGCCCCTCAGGATGCCTGCCAGGCTGGGGGAGACTTAGTCGCTGCCCAGGAACTCCGGGAGGTCTCCCTGGAGGAGACGGCCCCTGTCCCAGCACCAGAAGGCCAAAATGACTTGGAGTGGGGGACTAAGTGGGGACAGCGCCTGAGAGAGGGGGCAGGGCTGGCACCTGTGGCCGGGCAGGTGCTGTCCAGGCAGGGGTCCTGGAGGAACATCGGCTGCTGTACGGATGGAGGGGTAAGACCCAGAAAGTCTGGGCTCTGCACTGCCCCCCTCCCCGAGTGTCCGCACCTCAAGGCAGCAGGGCAGGCGTGCGGGGCTGAGCAGCCGACTGAGGGGTGCTGTTCCATCTGTGTGCCGTCCCCAGCCCCTAGGACTATGCCAGGCCCTGACCAGAGGTTCCCGGGCCTGCCTGCTCCCCACCCCGGCCCAGCCCTGGGGCCCTCGGGCAGACCCGGTTCCCACAGCCCGTGCCCACCCCGCCCTTGCCTTCTGCAGATCTCTGTGGAGCCCCAAAGCCGGGGGCTTCAGGCCCCTCCCAGCCCTGGCAGAGCCCCAGACTGCAGGGCAGGAAGTGGGGGCAGAGACGTCCCAGGGACCAGGCAGCGGCATGGTGGCGTGTGACCAGGACACCGATGGGGACAGCAGAGGCCGCAGGGCCCACGGCAGGGAAAGGGCAGCCCCGGCCGAGAGCCGTGTGGGGAGAGGACGGGTGAAGGGCGCCAGCAAGGGCTCAGCCTTCATCCCAGGGGTTCAGCTCAGGAAAGACGCCTGATTCGCGCTCTGGGCAGACACCTCAGTGGGCAGGCCGCCGCCCTGACAGCGGCCTGGCCCGCGCAGCCACGCGGGGCGGCCCCGCCAGGCTCCGTGTGCCCAGGGCCTGCGTGGGGGGCCTGGCCGGGCTCTGGGAGCCTCTGGCCGCAGGGCCAGCCCCTCCCCCAGGGAGCCCACTCCTGAGCGCCCACCCGCTGCCCCCCCCACAGGGAGGAGGCCCAAGGCCTGTTCACCCTGTCACCCTGCTCCTCCACCATCTGCCAAAGAGGAAGGAAGTCCCCTGTCGCTGGCCCCGCCAGTGGTGGCCAGTGCTGGGAACCGGAAGCCAGGGGCAGCAGGCTACCTGCCCACCTGCCTCATCCTGCCCCTCCCCCAGGAGGAGAGGAGGGGGGTGCGGGGGGCCAGGCCTGGGACTGGGCAGGTCCTGGGTGTCCTGCTGTGTTTGGGCGCCCCCAGACCAGCCGCTTCTGCCCAGCTCCGATCGCACCATCCAGGAGAAGCTCTCTGAGGCCTGGACATGCCCGGGCAGAGCCCCCTGTCCTCCCCAGCACCCAGGGGCCCCTCCCTAGGCCCCACCCGAACCCCTGGTCCTAGGGGACAGATACCATGTGGGCCTGGAGCTGAGAGGGGCCGGCATGGAGAAGGCAGGACCCAGACATGCGTCCAGCCCAAGGCGGCCCAAGGTCCCCGGGACAGTCAACAGTCAGCCCCTGCCACCATGGGGGGCGGTGGCCTAGATTGTCCTGGCGATGGACGGACTGGGGCCCTGACCAGGGTTTGGGGCAGGTGTCCGGCTCACAGGCGGGAAAATCGAGGTGTGAAGACAGCCCACCGCCCAGGCTGCCCCCAGGGTCGGGGGCTGGCTCAGGCCCAGGCTCCTTCCACACCCCTGCCCGGCTGTGTGGCTGCCCCCAGCCTCCTGAGGACCTGAGGGCACAGAGCCATGGGGGTCTTGTCCCCAGCTGCCCACCCTGCCCCCATGGAAGGAGGGCCACGGGGACACGTTGGGGCAGGTTCTGCCGTGGCGCTAGGCTGTGTCACAAGAGCGGGCAGGAATCCCGGCCCCGGGCGCTGGGTAGGGCCGGGGTGGGGGCCCTGGCAGGCTCTGCGTGTGGGATCCCAGAAAGCCCCCATTCTCCCAGGCTCCCCCCTCCGCCCCCACAGGGAGGCAGGTCTGCTCCCACGAAGCGCGAGCCAGGCCCTGGGGCCCCAGTGGGTGGGGAACAGGTGTTTGTCCCCTTCCGGTCCCCGGGCCACAAGCTGTCCACTGGGCCTGGCCCAAGGGAGGCACCCCTGTGGGCAGGGACTTGAGCCAGCAGGTCCTGGGCAGAGCTGGCCAGCGCTGGGAGACCTGTGTGGGGGCGGCACCCGTGGGAGCGTCCCTCCACCCCTGCCCCGGTCCTGTAGCTCCCTCCCACGTGGAGAGGACCCAGCGGGGCCTGCTGGGCACGCGGCCTGCGTGACAGAGGCCATTAGAGGGCCCTAGACGAGGGCTCTCTGGGCAGGAGGCTGGGAGGCTGGCCTGGGGCTGCTGTAGCCCACCCTCCTCCCCTCTCGGGGCCTCGTTTTCTCGTTTCACCAGTGGGATGCTCAAAACCAGCCCACAGCCCCTGAGCCCCCCTCCCAGGCGCCCCCAGCCCTTCCCAGAGGCCTGGCTGAGCCTCCCCCCTCCCCCAACCCCGGCTGGGAGCCCGTGACACGGCACCGTTCCCAGCGTCTGTCTCTGCTCTGCGCAGTTATCTGCGGCCGGCACAGCCGCCCCAGATAGTGGGCACTGGGGGAGCTGGGAACGCCCTGGGCACCCCGCCCCGGAGCCCCGGCCGGGCCTGGCGAGGCCACGCTGGCTCACAGCAGCCCGACAGCTGGCCCGGCCGGGGCTCGGGCTGCAGCGCCCTGCCAGGGAGCAGAGAGACGCCAGCCCCCACCAGCTGCTCTCAACCCCATGCCGACCTGGCCTGGGCCCCGGTGTCCACTCCCCGGGGGCGGGGCGGCTCTGCAGTCCCTTCCCTCCTGCACTCCAGGACCCGTCACTCCTGGGGTCCCTGCTTCCCTTTCCCCCACTGTGTCGAGGCAAAGATGGGGGTGCATCCCTGCCAGCCCAGAGCTCTGGGACGGGTGTCAGCGTCACACGTTCTTACTGTAGGGCCGCCCCGTGCCCAGCGCATTGGCCTCCTCTGGGCACACTTGGCTTTGCCCAGTGTGTCTGGGCCCATCTACTCAGGGGGCCGCCGGGCTGCTGCCTGGCCTCTGGGCCCCCTTGGCCCAGTGACCACGCGGCACCCGTCAAGCTGGGGCGGCCAGAGCCTTGCCTGACCCCTCCCCTCTCCAGTAGGAGCCCCTGGGAGGCGGACCCGGGCTGAGGGCACCGGCCAAGGGTGTGCGGCCCTGGCCTCATCCCAGGGCCTCCCGTGCCCCGGCCGGTGGGCCTGTTACAAACCCACGTGCAGATGAGGAAGGGGCTTGATCCCCTGTGCACTTGGGGGAGGTGCGGGCTGGGACCGCACCCCGGGGTCTCTCTAGGACCAGAGCCTGGCTCCGCCCAGGGCCAGGCCTCCTGCTCTGCCTGGTCAGAGGGGGGACTTGGGGGCACTGAGGGCACCCAGACAGCATGGCCAGGACTGGGCTGGTGCAGGCCCCTCTGGGAGGGAGGACAGTGGGGCAAGACCGTGGCGGGGGTGGCCTAGCCCCACGGAGCCCTCAGGACAGTGAAGCTGGGGAAGGGCAGGTGTGGGTCTCAGCCACTGGCCAGGGGGACTGGGATCCCAGTGCCCGCTCAGGCCCCAGCTTGGGGGGGCGGCAGCCTGTGGGCGTGGCTGGCCGAGTCCCCCTGCACCCCGCCAGTGGTCTGCTTGTTGCGTGCGGCTACAGGACACTGGTTTTCCGGGCCCATGCTCATTGCACAAGCTCTCGAGGTCATCGACACCATGGGCCACACCTCCCCGAGCTCCCCGCCAGCTTCCTCTTTGCTCCGTGGACGCCTCGGCAGAGGGTGGCTTTCCCCCTGTGCCTCGGGTCAGGGCGCAGCCCCCCAGAGGTTCCCTCTAAGCCTTCGGCAAAGCCCCGAAGCTGCGTCCCCAGCTCTGTGAGATGGGCTGTGGGGTGGTCCGCAGCCTCAGTCTGCCCTGGGCCCAGCCTCCAGGCTGCCAGGCTGGCCAGTGAATACTGGGACATGACAACCCTCACAGAGGAGAAAACGAAGGTCCAGAGGGGCGCCCAGCCTCCAAGGGCCCCTGAGATTCCTTTTCCCCCTCCAGGAAGTCCTCCTGGACTGCTCCACCTGGAAGAGGTCTTAGCCTCCCTAGGCAATGGGGACTCCTGCCCCACCTGCTGCTGGCCCTTCACTCATGGCCCCCCTGCCCCCCCCCCCCCCCCCCGTTGTGTCCGCCTTTGGGCTGTTTTGGGACAGTGTGTGTGTGTGTCCGACTCCTCGTCTTCCTCCACTGGACTCAGTACACACCAGACATTCCCTAAACGTCTGCTGGTTGCCTTGGTTTCTTCACCTGTAGAAGGGTGGTGGCTGCCCTCGAGGGCGAGGGCACAGGCGGTGACAGGCCTGTCTGGGACGCTGAGGGAGCCATGGAAAGCAGGGTTGTGGGGCAGTGGGACAGCTCTGGCCCAGGGGCCGGCGGGCTCAGACCGTCCCCTGAAGCAGGACTGATGGCCGGTGGTCGGGGCAGCCCCGCTGTACCTGCCTGGCGCAGACAAACTGGCAGATGCAGAGGTGGGAACAAAGGAAAAAACAGGGGCGGGCCCTGCCTGGAGAACCACCGCACCCCCCCCCCCCGCCCCAGGGTTGGCCACAGCCCAGCGCCCCCACCCGTGGTTCTCACAGGACCACGGCTGCCCGGGACACGTTCCGCAGTCTGCTGACTTTTTTGTTTTTCCCATTTTGTAACAAGTCGAGTCTCACACATCTTGCCTGACAATAAATCTGAGCTCACATCATCCTTTCCTCTGAAAGAATGAATCCTCAGCCAGAGCAGACCCCTCCCGGCCGCTGCCTGCAGTGGTCAGCCAGGCACGGCCAGTGCCCTTGGTCCCCGCTGCCCCTCCCAGCGGGGAGCCCCGCAGACCCCAACGGCAGCTTCCCGATGCCCGCGGGCTGCAGGCCAGGCAAGCGGGCGGGCGGGGCCCCTGCGATGGCATCATCGCTTGGGGGCCGAGCAGGCCTGGGCCTTCGCCTCCTTCCTTTCATCTCCTTCCTCCCGGTTTCGGCTGCTGGGTGTTTATTGCCCAGAAACACAGGTGCCGTGCCTGGCCCTGGCCTGTCTCTCTCTGCACCTGTCCAGGAGGCCCCTGCTCGTGCTCCGAGCGGGCTGTCTTCTCAGAGCGGCACGTCGGCAGCCGGGGCACAGGGGTCCCCAGCGTGGCTGAGCCAAGGCACCCCTGGAGCGGTGGACCGCCAGGGCCAGGCGCCCACCCTACTGGAGCCTACGGGCCACGTCGAACCCAGCAGCTGCCCTGCAGCAGCTCTGACCAGGGCGGCCCCTCTCGTCCGTTCTCCCTCCCTCTGCAGTTGCCAGAGTACCTACCGTCCTGGTCTCGATTTGCACGCGAGACTCTCAGGACCAGAGAGGCGGAGACTCCGGAGGAGTCTCCCAGGGAGGCAGGGTACTCTCTGCCCACCCGCCACCTCTGTGAGGCATGGAGGCTCTCCCCAAAGCCTGACCGCTCCAGCCAGGCCCCGCCTCCCCAGAAAGGCCTTTGACAGACGGGCAGGTGGGTCCTCGGGGAGCGCAGGCCTGCCACACGCAGGCACGCGGCACGGTTGTCATGGCGGGCTGGGGGCTGGGCCGGCCCGGCTGTCCTGAAGCTGCCTCTCCCGGCGACCGCACCCCAGAGCCCTGGGCTTGTCCTCCAGCCCCGTGCCAGCTGCCCTGTCCCCCTGCCCCTGCCTGTGGCCCCTGCAGCACCTGCCCTGGCCCCTTGAGTTCCATGCCTCCCTACCCAGGCCCTGTCCCTCCTGGGCAGGATGACCCCGCTCTGGCCTGGGTGCCTGCTTGGGACACCGGAGCTCCATTTCAGAAGCCCCCTCTGACCCACAGCCATGGCCAGTGTGGCCATGACCTCGGGTACCATCCTGAGCTCAGAGCCCCACGCCCAACTGCTCCTGGCCTCCCACTGGGGGGTTGTGTCTCCCGTACCTGCCTGGACCCAGACGCCCAGAGCCCATCAGACCCCTTGGCCAAGCCCCACCTCCCCCAGCTTCCAATCCCCCACACCCCTGTGCAGCCCATGGCCCCCTGCCATCACCCAGCCCCCACCCCAGCAGCCTTGAGGCTCTCCCTATGCCCGCCTGTGGCCACCTCCTAAAGTCCAATGACAGTTTCAGTCGCTGACCTGATGGGGCTGGCCAGCGGTCCCGGGCAGGACGGAGTCCAGGTCATTGCAGGGAGGCGGCCCCAAGCCCCCAGGGTCCAGCCCCACACCGGCTGCTCCCCAGCAGCCCGGTCAAGCAGTCCCCCCTGGGCGCCCTGCAGGCCCAGCATGTTTGGACAGCTGGAGGTGCCAGAGCTGGCCCGTGACCTGGCCCGGTGTCACGTTAATTGGTCTTTCTGGAGGCGAGCAGAGGAAATCACCTCCATCAGGGAAGGATAATTCAGTGGGGGCGCGGTGTGCCCTGGACCACGGCAGCGGGGAGCAGGGGGAGGAAAGGCTCTGGAATCTGCTGTCGGCTGGGATCTGGGGGAACTCACACCCCTGGGCTTCAGGAAGATGTGAGGGGAGGCTGTGTTTCTGTGACCCGAGAAAGCAAAGCCCTCCCCCGCCCCATCCTCCCAGTCAGCATCCCCTCTGGCGGGAGAGGCGGGGGCGGGCCCCTGTGAACAGATGTGTGGAGGAGAAACTCCTGCCCTTGGCCCCGGGGGGCAGTGCTGAGCGGATGGAGGGGCTCCCCAGGCCGGGCTCCGGAAAGCAGCGGAGGGGCGGGGGTGCTCAGGGGCAGCAGGAAGACGATGATGACTCCCCACGCCCCTGCCAGGACCCGCGCCTGTGCTGGGGCCGGTGAGGCCAGCAGGGGTCAGTCTGATGTGACAGGTTCACAGGGGTGGCCTGATGTGCCTCGGCTCCCCCCGCCCCCCCCTCGGGGAGGTCCCCGGCCACGTGAGGCATCTGGATGTTGCCTTCCCAAGCCATGGGCGGTCCTTGCCCAGGTGGGCCAGGTCCCTGGCGGGGACAGGGAGCACCGGGCGCTTCTCCCCCTGCTGTGCTGGTCAGACTGCGCAGCCCCCCGCAGCCCTCACGTGGCGTGACCGTGTGACAATGCAGAGCCAGGTGCGGCTCGGTCTGTCTGCCCTGAGTGGGGGCAGGGCTCTGGAGCCAACATCCCCACGCCAGCACTCCTGGGGTGACCCGGGATGAGTCACTGCCCAAGCAGCCCTCTTCTCAGGGCGTGACGTCACCAGGCCAGTGCGCAGAAGTGCCCAGCAGGTTTGAACAAGCGGCGGGAGAATGCATCCCAGCCAGGAGCAGGAGCTGAAGTGTGAAGCCAGCCCCTTTCCCAGGGGAGGCAGGGCCATGGTGGTGGGGGGGTGCCTCGGGGCTGGGCAGGGGCGGGATGGTGGAGGAGGGTGGGCCTGTGGGATCTGAGCAAACGGAGTGGGCAAGACCAAGGGTGCCGGGGCAGGCGGGAGGTGGGAGGCTGGCGGGTAGAGGGGTGCTGGGTCCCTTGCTGGCCGCCGCCCCTCCTGGCGTAGTGAGAGCATTGTTCCAGAAGCTTCTGAAGTCCCTCCAGCCCTGAGCGGCCACTGGTTGCCGGGCCGTGGGTGTCGGTGGGTGATGGGTACGCTCCCCCCGCAGCCGGCATTGCCTACGCCCTTTTTCCTCAAAGCTTTGCTGCAAGGCAGAGGCCTCACCCTTGGCTCAGAGAGGTTGGGTAACCTCTCCAAAGTCCCACAGCCCGCAGGGGCCGATCCTGAGTCTTGCCTCCAAGGCTGGGTGTGGATCCCAGAGTGGAGGGAGACTAGAGGCTGGGCTAAGGCGAGGACCCCCACCCTGCATTTCGGGCTGGGAAGGTACTGGCAGAGGGGGGGAGCTGGTCCTCAAGTAGAGCGTCACCCACTTGGGGGATGAAGCCTGCCTGGCCGGGCCTGAGCCCCACACTCTCTGTTCAGCACAGGGGACAGCAGGGGTCAGCATCACCTGCACGCTGGGCCGCCCCCAGGACCTGGCAGCCTTGTTTTTCAGGACCTGGGCACCGTTCCTGGGACCCGGGTCTTCCTGTCACCTGTCCTGAGAGGATCCTCAATAGCTGTCTTCTGCTCTCTGCAAGATTCTCTGCTGAGAGAGGGGCCTGGAAGCTGATGGAGCAGGATCTCGACATGTGGGTCCTGCCTCTAGGTTGCTGTGTGGCCTTGGGCCACCTGCTCCCCTCTCTGGTCCCTGTGGCCCTTGTGCCCAAAGTGGCAGTTGGAGGTGGGCTGGGTCAGCTGGGGGCCCACAGCTGTGCCTCCAGGCCTCGCCGCGGCTTCCTGGGAAACACCGTGGCCTGGGGAGTACCTGGGAGTACCCGGGAGTACCCGGGAAGCCCCTACTCGTTGTCCCAGGCCCCAGAGCCCACTCAGCCCAGACAGGCCCCACCCACTGGGCTACAGTCCCACCGATGGCCTGGGCTCCCCACATACTATTCCTTCTGGGAAGCTCTTTCCCTCACACCCGTCCCCCAGAGGGGCCTCCCTTTTCCCGCCCCAGGCCCACTGAAGCCCCTCCTCCCCAAGCCCCTACAGTTCAACAAGGGCTCATGGGGTTGGCTGCCACCCTGACCTCGCCCACCACGCCAGGCGCCCAGCAAGGCCCCAGTGCAGACGCGCTCGGTCAACTCTGAGGTCACTAGTAAAGGGCCTCCTCTCTGTGGTCCAAACTGAGGCCCAGTGGTCAGCTGGCGGGGCTGGACAAGAAGCGGCCACTTCCTGGGCTGGCCGGTGACTCACAAGCCAGTTCTGGGAAAGTACCCCCCAAGCCCCCACCGGCTCCGGAGGGCGCAGAGCTGGCCTGGGGGGCCGGCTGTGGGAAGTGTGGTCGCCACTAGGGGCTGGGGCCTGGGGGCAGAGCGGCGGGGGCACAGGGAGGGGCGCGATGCCTCACTGGAACACCTCCCACCCTCTGGGCTGCTGATCGGCCCTGGACCTCCCCAGGCAGGCACACTGGCCCTTCTTGGGCCTGGGTCTGGACCCCAGATGTGGTTTGGGGGCGGGTTGCATTGGGTCCTGCCCAAGCCCCGCCCCAGGCCCTCCTCACAACCAAAACCCTCGTACTCGGGGGTGGGGGGTCAGGCCCTGCCCCGGGGCCTCGCCAGTGCCCACGACAGCCCATGAGGCCACCCCCCTGCGACCCCAAGGCTCAGAGGAGCCAAGAAACAGCAAAACCGGACTCCGACCAGGTCTGGGTGTCCAGAGGAAGCAGGTCACTCCTCAGTAGGGGTGGGATGTGGGGTCTGTCCCCACAAGGCTTCCAGGCCAGAGTCCAAATGCCATTTGTTCAGCAGGCCCCTGCAAAAACATCCTTCTGGGAATGGGCAGGAGGGGGTGGGAGGAGAGGAGGTCTCCAGCCAGGTTGGGGGTGTGGGGCCCCAACCTCCTGAACAAACATGGAGAGACCCCCAGCCAACCAGAGCCAGGCCCTGGGCCAGCCCCTCCCAAGCCCATTTGGCTTCCCTCGGCCACCCTGGCCTGGCCCGCTGCGGGGAACACTGCTGATGGAAGGGACAGCTGTCTGCTCCCTGGGAGGGGCCCCGGCTGGCACCCCGCTCGGCCCCTGCCTGGCCAGGAGCCCTGGGCTCATCTCTTGCTTGGTCTTAGCAGCTTCGTTAAGATAATCTGTGTGCCACGCAGTGTTCCCTCTGAAGGGGACAACCCTGCGGTTTTCACAGCAGGCAGGGACGGCCGCCGCCACAGCCTGTTCCAGAGCATGGCCGTCCCCTCTAGGAGTGACCTCCTGCCCTGAAGCGGCCGCCCCAGCCTTCCAGCCCCACCCTAAGGAACCAGGAGTCCACCTTCTGTGTCCATGGATTCATCTGTTCCGGACAGTTCCCAGGGGTGGCTGTCACCCAGGATATCATATTTGGCAGCTTCTCTCGCTCAACACAAGGGTGGAGAGATTCGCCTATTCCTGTGCCTGGCTGAGTGATGTCCCACCACGTGGCTGGCCCACGTCGAGTTTCTCCACCGCCTGCCGACAGCCACGTGGGCTGGCCGCTCCTCTCGCTGCTGTGAACAGAGCTGCCTCACACGTGCGTGTGAGGGTCTGCGCGTGGCCGCGTGACTTCTTCTCTTGGCGGGCGGCCTTGTGGGGCACCTGGTAGCTCTGTGGTTAACACCTTAGGGAGCTGTCCCCCGATTTCCCAGGAGCCATGCCGCCCCACATTCGCGCTGGCAGAGTCCGAGGGGCCTGGCTTCACCGCTTGCTCCCAGCCTTCCCTGGACAGCCTCTGCTCCTCCCTCCGTCCATGGGGGCGGCCGTGCTGAGCGGCAGGAGCGAGCGTGGGTGCCGGGCACACGCGTACACGGTGTGTTCTCCACACCTCTGAGGGCTGGTCCCACCGCCCCTGGGGGCCAGCACTTCCGAGACCCTATTTCCCAGGAACCTGCGGGGCTCGGGTGGCGGCCTGCCTGTGAGCGGGAGCACTGGCAGGGCGGCGCAATGGCCTGGCCCTGCCTTCTCCATGGCCCGCGTTCCCCGGACTTCTGGGCGCCAGAGGAGTTCAGCAAACGCCGGCCCCTTCCCTTAGAACAAGCCCCATGCTGCACCTGCCCGCCTGAGCCTGGAGAGAGGGGACCAAATGGCACTCGGGTGCCAGGCTCTAGAGGCCCCCAGACCTCTGGGGCTGCCTGTGGGCAGACATGAGTGGCCACCCTGCTGTGGTCCAGAGCTACCCGGGCTCACCGCACTGGGCTCCCACGGGTGCACGTGGGGCTCAGCCCCCCGCTGTCCGCCTTTCAGCCTGAACCCTCCTGTCCCGCAGGAGCCCCTTCCCGTTCATACCTTGGCCGTGGCCCCAGGGAGCCTGGAACCTGAGTGCTGGGCAGGGTGGCCCTGGAGTCCACGTTTGGTCCGCTTCTGCTCCCATGTGGCGCTGGCAGGTGCTGGGACAGGGACATGCCCAGCTGTCCCTGTCCCTGTGAGCACGGTGCTTAGGGCTCTGGCCAGCTTCCCTCACGGAGCCTCCCCAGGCCTGGCTAAGCTGCAACCATTTGGGTAGCTTCACTCTGCCCATTTGCTTCCTAGAAACTGCTGTCCCTGCCCCTGGTGGTCCTCAGGATGTGGCAGATAACCAGACAAACATACCAGTCCCCAGAAGCCCCCAGGGCAAGTGACATCCCCCAGGCCCGCTGAGCTGCCCGGTGGGCCCAGGCTCTGGATGCCACTCTGCCCTCAGCTGTCCCCCTGGTCAGGTGTCTGCAGTTCCCCGGAGGCCTGGGGTGGGGCGCTGCGGATGAGCAGCATCTCAGCGATGGTGGAGAGGGAGAAACCCAGAGGCCATTGGTCCCTTCCCGGGGCCGCCCGGGACCCATGCACGGGGACGCAGACTTCCTGGGGGACCAGACCACTGGTTCGTCACCCTTGGGCCCTGTCCACTTCGAGGCTGCTGTGGTGGCAACCGGCCCGTACTCAGAGCTCTGTGGGGACAGCGCCCGGTCCTCTTGGCAGCCCCCGCACCGCACTCGAGGCCTGACTGAGCAGATATTCGAAGGGACGTGCTGAGTGGAAACCTCCCCAGTGCGTGGACAGTTCCCTGAGAGGCAGCGCCCTGGGCTTAAGCTGGTTCCCAAGCCGTCACCCCCAAGCCCAGGGTGGCGCGCCATTCTGGGCCCCTTGGTAGGTGGGCCCGTTGGTGAGTGGGCCCCGAGCCCCACAAAGAAAGCCCCTTTGAGAGGGAAGGACGCCCCGAGAAGGGCCAGGCGGTGGGCACTGGGGCCACACCCGCAGAGGAAGGGGACCTGGGCAGCTGGCTGGGGCGTGGCAAGCCTGCAGGGTGGGACCCCCCGCCACCCGCCCCCACCCCCGCCCCCGCCACTGGCGCTCAGGGCATTTCGCTCCAGGAACTCCATGGAGGGGCAGCTGCAGGGAGGGGCAGGGCCAGGCTGGCCGCTTCTTGGGAGTCTCCAGACCCTTGGGCCCGCTGCCCGGAAGGCCTCAGACTCCCATGTCGGGGCTGGGAGAGAACCCCTGGGGTCCCCTGGAGCCCCTCCTTCGAGCATGGATACCGTGGGGCCTGCCTGGTCCTGGGGCCTGGCTCTCGGTCACTGCGAGCTGCCCACTGCCATGCAAGAGGAGAGGCCCCAGGAGGAGCCCTGTGGGGCTGGGGGCCGGGGGCGGGCAGGGAGGCCCACCATACATACCATTCGCTAAGGCTGCCGCCCAGCTGTCCGCAGGCCTCACCCCGAGTGGAGAGCCTGAGCCCGTTTGACATTTGTCCCTGAGCAGTAAGACCTGTGGCTTCTGTCTTCCCAGGGCGCTCTGCCTGTGCCCAGAGACAAGGAGTGAGAGACAGAAGGACAGACAGACTCGGGGAGGGACAGATGTGCTGAAACTTCCAGAGAGAAAGACAGGGACAAGAGGCACAGAGAGCCAGCTGAGGGGGACAGGCCAGCTACAGAAAGACAAGACCCCTCGAGGAAGGTCCTGCAGGGGACAAGGCCAGGCTGCTCCGGGGGCGGGTCGGAGGGACAGGCGACTCAGGGGCGGACCGGGCCCACACGCCAGCCCAGCAGGCGCAGGCTGGGACAAAGACCCCTTTGAAATCAACATCAAATGCTCAGAGTTTTATTTGAGCACGGGAAGAGGCGGCTGGTTTTGGGATGGGGGGGCAGGGGGACAGGTGAGGCAGGAGCCGCCTCAGTGGGCCCACTTCAAAGGCCCAAGGGAGCCTGGGAGCCCACCTCCGTCCTTCCTGGGGAAGGAGGCCTGGGGGGAATGGTCTCCCTGTCTTCACGGGCAGCCCTGTCCCTGGCCTCAGGGCGCCAGGCTGCAGGCCGGCGGTGTCTCGGTGTCTCCGTGCACAGCAGCAGGGCCAGCTGTCAGATGCGCTGACAGGGAGGGGCTTGGGGGCAGCCCTGGGACCGAGGGCTTTGAACTTGACTTGGAGCACGGCTGGGTCTGACCTTTGAGCCCAGTCTGAGCACCGTGGAGAACCCCTCCCGGTTCTGGGCACTCAGCCCCTATTAGTGCCCGCCGCAGGCCCCTGTCCTGGCCGGCTCCCTCCGTGGCCAGCCCCACGCACTCCGTCTGAGCTCAGTGCAGGCGTCTGCCCCCCCGCAGCCCCCCGGCCCCGTGGGAACATCAGCTGCCTGGTCCAGGGTGGGGACGTCATTGCCCTGGCTCTGCCCACGAAGCCTCGTCAGGTGCTGTCGGCTCCCTGTGTAATTAGCCACCAGTCCCACCTGCTTTGATCCCTGGCCTGGGAACCGGGGCTCTGCCCACCCCCGCCCCGCCCCGCCCAGAGCAGCCGCCCACCTGGGCGTCCTCCGGGCACCCTGCCGGAGTCTGCGGCCGGCCTGGCCTGCCCCCGCCGGTCATCTGCGGCCCAGCTCTGGCTTTGGGCGCGCGCCCCACTCCACCAGCTGGAGGCGGCCGTGTGCTCTGGGTGTCAGTGGTCAGAGGACCCTGAGGGACAGTGTGTGGGCTAACGGACAGCCCAGGGAAGCCCCATAAGCAAACTCAGGATAGACCTAAACTCACAAGGGCCCCAGGCAGGTGGGGGCCCGCCACCCCAGGGGTGGCCTCCCCAGAGCAGAGCTTCTTGGGGCTGTGCATCGGGTGGGGGCGGGAAAGAGCAGGATGGGTGTGCTGAGCAGGCCACACTCCCAGGCCCACCTCTCGGGGCCCAAACACCCCTGCCCAGCGAGGGCCAGGGGGGCCGGGAGAGCAGCCCGCAGCCAGGGGTCCCGGCCCTGGGTAACGGCCCCGAAGGAAGAGCGCGGGCCTCCGACACGGGGTCCGTGGGCTGCACCCTCACCCCCAGGAGGAGGGGAGGTTCACGGGCCCCCAGAAACTCGCCCTCTCTGCCTAGGGGCCAGTGGCCTTTGACGGGGAAGGCTGGGGGCTGGGGGTGCGAAGGTTCAGGGGTGTAATCAGAGCTGGTGTCTCTCTCACAGAGCAGACCAGCGGCTGACCGCACTCCCTGGACCAGACCCCGCAGGGTCTCGGGTTCCTTGGCCACCCCGGTTCCAATTCCCGAGGGGCACATGGCTGGTCCTGCTCCCCCAGGGGCTGCCCACCCGTCTCATGACCGCGCAGAGGGGCACCAGGCAGAGGGGGAGGGGGATTCCGGCACCTTTTCCCAGCTGGCCTGGCCTCCCTGCTGCTCAGTCAGCTTGGGCCGACCCTTGGGCTAACCTTAGGGCTCTGGGGTGTTCCGCTTGTCTCCCAGCGTCCTGCCCCCCACGTGTCCAGCTCCTATTTCTAGGACAAAGAGTGGGGTGGGAACCCTGGGGCTTTAGGCAGGCATCCTGGCCGGACCCTGGTGAGTGTCCTTCCTCAGGAAACAGGACACTGGGGAGGCTGGGAGGAGCCAGGGCACCAGGGCCATGCCAGCCACCACCATCCTGGCCAGTGCAGCTGCCCTTCACTGGGCTGCACCTCCCTCCTGGGGTCTGGGCTCAGGTGACGATGGGGACTGGGAACAGGGCTGGGACACCAGAGTCTCATCAGAGGGGCCAGGACCTCCCTACAGAGCCCGCTCCCACGGCTGCCCGGGCTGGGCCTGTGCCAGCGAAGGAGGACCTGGCAGTGTCCTCGGGGTCCCGCCAACAAGCACTGGGTGGGAGGCCCACCCAGTGGGCAGCTGGCCCGCAGCTCTGGCTTCTCTCTGCTCAGCCTCCACGCCAGAACGCCGTGTGGCCCCGGCTGTGCCCCTGCCCGGACGCGCCTTCCGTCCGCTGCCTCTTACCCACTTTCCGGTCCTGGCCTGTGTGGGCTCCTGCCAGGCCTTCTGAACCGCCCCCGCCCCCCGAGAGACTGTCCTCATCTGTGTCCCCACCTGCCCTGTGCACCTCCATCTCAGCACCGGCCGCACCTCACACTAATCCTGGTGACTCTGCCCCTCGCCCACTGCGCCGATGGCACTGCAGGGCCTGGTAGTCGTTCACTCATCCATCCACCACCTCCCACCACCCACCATCCACCCACCATCCACCATCCACCACCATCCACCACCCACCATCCACCATCCACCATCCACCATCCACCACCCACCATCCACCATCCACCATCCACCACCCACCATCCACCACCCACCATCCACCACCATCCACCTCCCACCACCCACCACCCACCATCCACCATCCATCCACCATTCACCATCATCCACTATCCATCCACATCCATCCACTCTCAGCCAGGTCCTGCTCGGGAGGAGGGCACAGAGGGGACAGCAGGGACAGTGCAGTGGGAGGGATGGTCTCTGGGACCTCCTGCAGCCCTTCCTGGTGAGGCCATCTGAGCTGAGTCTCTGTGAAGGAGCTGGAGCCAGGGTGGGGAAAGGGCCAGCTGAGGTCCCCACCTGTTCCGGCTGCCACGCTCTGGAATGCCAGGCCCGGGCCATTGTTCCAGGGACACTGGTGCTGCCAGCACAGAGTGTGAGGTCACCTACAGGACATCATTTCAGGGAATGATCTAGCTGAGGGGCGGGAAGGGAAGTGGGCCCTCCCAGCAGCCCGTGGAGGGGGCGCACGTGCCCACACACTTTCTTTTCCTCCTGTCCCCGACCTGAGCCCAGCCCCCAGAACTGGTGGTGTCCAGGGGCCGAGGGAGGGGTCTCACCACACAGTGGGTGACAGGGTCCTGCTGACCAGTGGCGGGAGGGCCAGGGATGGGCTCCCGTCCTCTCGAGGCAGCCCCGACCCCTCTTGCCCCTCCGCGAAGAGGACATCACCAGGCGGGTCTCTCCTCTGGCAACACCTTCCTTCCTGTCTCCGACCCCAGGCCTGTCCCAGATGGCACTCGCCCCGGCCAGAGCCAGGGCAGGCTGGGGTCCAGAGCTGCGGCTGTCCCGGGGACCCCTGCACAACCCTTCTGGCTTCAAGCACCCAGGGTCAGAGCCTGGGGCAACGGCCAGTTGTTGCCACCCCGCACTGGGACGGCACTGTAAGGGACAGACCTGCCCCCACACCCTCCTCACTTCCGAGGACAGCCTGGTGCCGCTTGGCTCCTTCCTGCAGGACTGGGGCGCCTTCAGGACAGTGGTGTGGCTGTCAGGGCCCTGCGAGGGGGTTCAGAGGGCCTGGACGGAGGCACAGGACACCGGGGTGTGCCACGCGGGGCCCGTGCCACGCAGCCATGCTGAGAAGGGGCAGAGGTGGTGTCCAGTGGCATTGGGGGCATGTCCCAGCTGAGGTGTAAAGAGAGACAGAAAGTTGTCAGGGGGACAAAGGGGACAGTGGGGAGCGCCCCAGGCAGAGGGAGAGGCTTGTCATGGAGACCAGAGCACTGCGTGTTTGGGTACGGCCACAGCTTAGCATGGGGACTTCACTGTGGGACGGCAGGGGCTCGACCTCTGCCACAGGCGGCTGCAGGGGGCTGCGGTCCGCTGAGGGTGGGACAGGGCTCTGTCCCTGTGCCTGGCCCCTGGGGTGCAGGGCAGCTGGCAGCCCAGGCTCCCCTGTGGGAAAAGGGCCTCACAAGGTGGCTTTGCCTCCGGGCAGCTGTGACAGCCAGGGTCCAGCCTGGGGTCCCGCCCTGACTTCCAGGAGCTCGGCAGGGTCTGACTTGCTGGGACGCTGTCAGAACGCCCCCAGATGGGACGGAGGGCCTGGTTCCCTGCAGGAGGCTGCACTTCCCTGGCCCTTTATGGTGTGAGCCTGCAGAGCCTGGGGGGAGAAAGTGGCTCTGGCTGTGAGGGTGGGGGGGGGCAGAGCTGTTGGGGGGGACCCCGCCTTTGGGAGGTGAGGCTTGCGTTGGGGGCCGACTTGGATCTTGGAGCGAAGGGGAGCCACGGACGAGTCCTGAGTTGCGGAGGGCCTGGAGCCTCCTGCCGGTAAGGCCTCTCTCGCTCACCCTCCCTCCCTCCCTCCCTTCCCAAGACCCGCCCAGCGGCCGATCTGGGTGCTGGGAGAGCCCTGAGTGGTGGGATTGGGGTGCAAGGACGCGGATTTCCTGTCCAAGAGCCACCACGGGCCCTGATACACAGTCCCTCAGGAAATCCTGGCCCCAGGGTGACACCCAGCTCAGGAGGCCAGAGCTCTGAGGGACAGTCCTGCGGGGAAATGGCCAGTGGCCCTCTTTCTGCTCTCTCTCCCGTCCCATGGTGTCACCGCAGCCCCCACACAGCGTGAGCCCCTCCTGGGTGCCCCTCTGCACTGTGCTCCCCCCACCCCGGCCTCGCCCACACAGCGCCCCCACCCTCCGGCCCTGTCCCCACTCGAGCGGCGTCTGGTGCAGCTCCAGCCCCGACTTCCCGGTGGCGTCTTCGCCTCTGCAGAGGCCACTGCATGTCGGGGGCGGGGGGCGGTGCGGGCTGCAGACCCCTCAGAGCCTTCCCCGGAACAATGCACAACGGAACCGAATGCGCCCCACTTTCAGAGGTTCAGGGGGTGGCAGGCCCAGGACGCCCCCGCATGGCCATCTCAGGAGGACCCCATGGGTCTCAGCGAAGCCCTCAGCGGGGAGCAGGCCTCCCTCCCATCTGACAGGTGAGGAAACTGAGGCCCAAAGGGGGCGGAGACATAAGGGTGTCCCAGGAGCGGCTCAGGGCCTGGCTGGCAGGCCTTCCCTGGGCACTGGCGCCCCTGCCAGCCCTGTCCAGCCCCCACCGCACCCCCAGCATGGGTAGGAGCCTGCCAGTGGGACTCACATCCCACCTTGCAGACTGGAGTCCGGCGTGGTTTCCCTTGGCCTCGGTTTCCCCAACTCGTCATAGCCCAGCCCTGAGCACCTGACAAAGCTCTGGGTCCAGGTGCTTTTACGGGGGACAAGAGGAGCCACAGCTGCATCCACACACCCCAGAGCCACACACCCCAAAGGGCGGCCCCGTCTGCCTCTCCCCAGGTAGATAGATGCCCCCGGGGGGCCGCCTGAACCCCAAGCCTCAGCACCCCGGCTGTAAAACGGGGACAAAACACGGCCTTTCAGGGTTTTGTGAGGGTCAGTGCTCCATAAATGGAGGCAGCTGGCCATCCCCAAATCCCTCTCCCCAGCTGCTCTCCTGAGCCTGTGACCCTCAGCCAGAAGGGCTTGTCAGGTGTGGGGTCATTGATAGAGAGAGGTCACAGGTGAGTGGTTCCAGGCACTTGCGGGTGTCAGGCATTACGAGGGGCCAGGTATCTGCCCCCTGCGGGGCTGGAAGCAAACAGAGCATCCCACTGGAGCGTGAGCGAGGGCTAATTCACCACGCACGGCAAACGGCGAGCTCCCAGCATCGGCTGAGCCCTAAGCAGCAGCGCCCTGGGGAGGGGCGGGTGGGAAACTGGGGGGCGGGGGCCGGCGCGCCTCCCCGTGGCCCTCGGGATCTAGGAGGAAGCTGAGACTACCTGTGGCCAGTACCCTTCCCTCCCACGACAGACTCCGGGGCGGGCACGGGTGGGGCGTCAGCTGGGGGCTGCAGGCTGGTGCCCGAAGGCCAGCTGCGCTCCAGGGGAGGGTTAACCCCAGCTCCGAGGACAAGAAGGCCACTCGCAGGCCCACGGGACCCCGAGGCGCCCCGCCCCCCCTCCTGCGGGAACAGGGCTGTTGCAGGAGCCCGAGCCAGCAAGGTTCCCACGCCCCTGCCTCCCGGAGGCAGGTGTCCGCTTCCACCTGCACCACCCCTTCCTGCCCGCCTTCCCCGCTGCCCGGGGCCCTGGGGACACTGCCTCTCGACACCCTGCCCACGCTCCAAAAATCACTGCCGGGAGACACCCGAGACGCTGCAGGCTGGGGACCGTCCTCTGCCTTTGCCGCCACCACCTGCCACACTCAGAGGGAGCAGGCCGGGGATGAGAAGGCCTCCTGCACGCTGGGCCCAAGTCCCCCCGAATCCAAGGGGTCCTAAGAGGGCCCTGGAGGGTTCCTGTGCCCCTTCAAGGACGCCACCTCCGGGAAGTCCCCCAGGGCCTTCCCCTCCAGAGGGGCTTAGGGGCCCTGACCGCTCTCTGGTCGGTCACCACTGGCTCTCAGGGAAAGGTGCAGTCCCCACCCCCCAGAGCCCAGCCCAGGGTCAACCCCGAGGTGGTCACAGTGCACCCCGAAACCCCAGCCAGAGAGCGGGTCCAGGAGTCCTGGCAGGGCCGGACTCCCCCTGCCACCTCCCTGGCACCTCCCCTGGCCCTCAGCTTGGGGGCTACCCCCAGGTTCTCAGGAGGAGGATAGTGGTGACCCCACACGACCCGACCCAAGGCCAGGCTGCCACTGAGGCCCCACTCCACAGGGAGCACCCTAGGGACTGGAGGCCTGGGCCAGGAGAAGAGGGGACCTGCCCGGGCAGCGCACCGGCAGCGTGTGGAGGCCAGGAGAGGACGGGGCTGGCAGGTGTCTGCACCAGGGCACAGGGCACCTTCCCCCCCGGACGCTCCCCTGCCGCATGTGCAGAGGCCCCACCGGCCCAGCCAGAGGCCGGAGCTCCCTGTGCCGAGGCTCTGAGCTGAGGTCGGGGGACCGCCCAGGGAGGGCTGTGCTGGGCTGTCCCCGCGAGGAGGGACTGAGGCCCCTGAGCTGGTCGGACACGGTGCGGGGGGGCTGCGGGGCGAGGCCAGGCTCAGCCCTGCCTCAGAGGCTCCGAGAGGACAGGGGGCCCTGGACACCCACAGCAGGGCACAGGCTGAGACAAAGGGCCACAGGGCCACCAGTGCCCGTCCGCCTGCCAGGGCTGAGGTGACCGAATGAGCCCCTTAGAGGTGGCCTCCAACACTGCCTGTCAAGGCACAGGGAGGGGCAGTGGACATTACCGTGGTCCTCCTGACCGTCCCCAGCCTGCCAGGAGGCTGGCAACAAGGGGGTAGGCGCTGGGCCCAGGACCCTGCCCCTGACACCTGGGCCTTGCAGCCCGGACACTGGGACCACCCTGGGCTCCCGCCCTTGTGGGGCGCCTCGCCCACCTCCCCGCCCTGGGCTCCCAGCCCCGCTGTCACTGGGCCCACTGCCACAGCCTGGTGTCAGGTCCCCCAACAGAGGCCAGGCCAGGGACACTGGGCAGCCAACGGTCCCATGGACGGGCGCCGTTCTGGGGCTGGCAGCTGGAGGACCCAGAAGGCGATTCACCCCGCCACCGCGGGGTCTCCCTGAGCCCTGGCTGGGCTTGGCCAGGCCTCTGCAGCCTGCTAAGGATGGGCCTGGGGAGGAGGGAGTTGGGGTGCTGGGGCGAGCCCACGCTTGAACAGGAAGGGGGGCAGTGGAGGAGACGGGGGAGGTGGGGGTCGGAGGAAGTGGGGAGGCTCTGCCTCCTGGGCAGTGGGGCGCACAGGCTTAGACCCCCCTGCAGCTTGTAGACTTGGGGCCGGGGACGGGGAAGCCACCCCAGCCTGTGCAGGCCCTCACCACAGAGCTGCCCATCCACGGGGGGCCAGGCCGGGGCGGGGGGGGTCTCTCTCAGCAGGCACCTCTTCCTGCGCACTGCAGCGGGGCCAGTTCACCGGGACCTCGGTGTCCCGGCTATACATAGGCAGCAGGGGCCTTGGGCTGAGATTCTGCCCTGGAGGTTCCTGGGCCAGGAGGGGAGGCCCGTGGGGTGGGGGAGGGGAGGCAGTGACAGGGGAGTGGAGAAAGTCCAGGTGGGCAGGCCGAAACCCCCCGGGGCCGGGGTAGGTTCACACTCTCCCATCAGCCCCAGCTCCCGCCCCTGCAATCCGGGAGCAGTTATAACTCCCAATCTCCTGCCTGGGCCCCCACCCCTCCCTCTGAGCCCCACCCCCTGCTGTTGGGGGCCGCCCTCAGGTGGGCTCTGTGGCCCAGCCAGGACAGCGATACACCCGGCAGAGAGTGGGCGGTGGGGCTCCCCCATGCATCAGCCTGCTCCGTGTTCCTGCGTGGTGCTGCAGAGACAGGCCGCGCGGCCGCCGCCCCCACAGGTGTCCCCTGCCCCCCCCCCGCCCCCTCCCCCGGGCCCAGTCTGGAGGCAGGTTTTGGCTGAAGGTGGCCCAGGCCTGTCCAGACTCATCCCCACTCCCGGAGCACACGGCTCCCTAGCGACCCTGCCCCGAGAGGCAGAGACCTGCCCCTGCCCCCCCTCTCCCTGAGCTGGAGCTGGCAGGGGAGGCTGAGGGTGGGGGCCCCCCAGTCTTGGACGCGGGGAAGACTGAAACTGAGAGTTTCGGGAGCAAGCTGAGCACTGGGCGCGGGCCAGGTGGGCGGGTGAGCACGCAGACAGGTTTCCGTGATGCCCCGCCGGGGTTCATCGCCTGAGGCCGCCTGGGTGGCCTGAGCACCCCCTCCAAATCTTCCCTTTCCCACGGCAGGGAGGGCCCCTCCTCCACCCAGGGATCCTAGGAGAGCTACTTGTGGGGCAGCAGCTGCCTGTGTCCCTCAGTCTTCTCATCCGTAACTTGGGGCAACAGCGGCTCGTCTGCAAGTCTGCTGCTCTCACTTCCTCTGCCCCCAGTGGGCGGCCAGCTCCTGGGAACGCTGCCTCCGCCTCCGGGATGTCCGCCTGGACCTGGGGTGGGGAGGGTCCGCCACCCCAGCCACATGGCAAGGAGCCAGCCCGCTTAATCTTTTGCTGAAAAGATAATTTCTTTCTGCGTGATTGTGGGGCGCTGGGGGGGAACAAAGGGGCTTTTGTGCGGGCCCCTCCCGTTCAACTCGGCGAGGCCTGCATTTCCCTCCAAATGTAAAACCCTGCACGGGGAGTTTTTCTCAGCGCCCTCTCCTTTCTCAAGTACAGAATCACTTTTGTTGCAGGGGGTCAGCTAGGCAGCCGAGGGCCCGCTTCCCCTTCTCACCACCGCCCCCCACCCCCAGCCCATGCAAGATGCCCTGTGCGCCAGCAGAGGGGTGCAGGGAGGCCAGGGGAGGGAAGGGGAAGGGAGGGGAGGGGCAGGGAGAGGAGGGGAGACCAAGGGAAGGGACATTTTGCTGCCTCCTCATTCCCCCCTCCTGGGGTTGGTCCGACGAGGGGTTTAGATAAACACTTTTGTGCCTGGGGCCGCCAGGCCCAGCCCAGTCCTTGGTCCTTGGGGCTGGGAATGTCCCTTCTCCCTTCGATGGTGCCTCCTGCCTGGCAAAGGGCCAGAGGACACAGGGCCTTGACCCCCACCCCGACCCTGACCCCAAACAAATGTCATCCCTCTACTCGGACCTTTCCTCCAGGGGCAAAGTCCACGGGCTCAGGGCGGCACTTGGGAATGCAAAGAAGGGGAAATCATGCAAAAAAAAGAAGATAAAAAATTCCTCCAGGTACAGGTAGCTTATTAGTATCCGGGACATATCCTTCCAGGGTTTTCTCTGCAGGCTCATTGTAGGCGTCCTGCTTCACAGACCTGGGGCCCCTGTCCATTCATTCGTTCAGCCACTCATTCCCTCACTCATTCATTCCCTCACTCATTCATTCACCCATTCCCTCACTCACTCACTCATTCACTCATTCACTCATTTCCTCACTCACTCATTCCCTCACTCATTCGTTCACCCACTCATTCATTCACCCACTCATTCCCTCACTCACTCACTCACTCACTCACCCATTCCCTCACTCACTCACTCACTCATTCACTCCCTCACTCACTCATTCCCTCACTCATTCATTCACCCACTCATTCATTCACCCACTCATTCGTTCACCCACTCATTCACTCACCCACCCACTCATTCACTCATTCATTCACACGTTCTGTAAGCAACCATCCAGCCGCCAGGGGCGCTGAGGCAGAGCTGGGCCCGGCATCAGTAAACAGCATCCTCATTCAATGACGCTCTTCCCCTGACTGTCAGGAGAGTTTGCCCAGGCCATCGAACACGCTCCTGCAACGCGCTCTGTGATGCCACACCGGATCTCCTCGGAGGCCCTGCTCTGTGGCCTGTCGAACGCGACTGCGGACAGAGCTGCCGCGTGTGCGCAGGGCCCGGGGTGGGTGTGGTTGCGGAGAGCCGGCCGCGAGACGGAGGGTCATAGAGACACCCCGTCGGGCCTGCCAGCGAGAGTGTCTGGTCTGTGAGGCTCTGCCGCTGACTCTCTCTCAGCTTCCCGTGGTGGCGGGACGGTCTGTCCCTCGGCAGGATTGGCCTTATCTGGGATGCCTCTCCCGCCTGGCTCTGGGGGACCTAACTGGGCGTCAGAAGTGAGACCCCAGGACCACGCGGGCGCCCCCCTCCACCATCATTATCTCGCGATCCCCACGCCTGGAAGGACTCCCCACCACCACCGTTCTCTGGGCTGCCACATCGGAGCCAGGCCCCGTCCTCTGTGCCAGCAAAGCTGCCACCTCCCACCTGCAGCCACCCACCGGCCACAGCTCCCTGACCACTGCAGGCGCCAGACTGGACACCAGGGCCCGGAGTGCGACGCCAGCTTTGCATCCTATAAGCCTCCGAGGGTGGCGCAGGTCTGTGCCCCTCCCCAGGCGCCTGCTCTGCATGCCTGCGTTGTGGTGGGCAGGGGGTCACTTGCTTCGGGTTTTTTTTTCCAGCTACGCAGGGTTTCACTCCACAGGAAAAGATCTCATGGGAGGGCTTTGCTAAGCAGAGATCAGTCCTCTTCAACTGGACCCCCCCCCACGCCGGCCCCTTCCTGGGGCCATCTCAGCAGGTGGTACCCCCCGAGCCCAGGTTCTGCTGACCCCTCTCCCCCTGACCCCCACGTCCAGCCCATTTCCCACAGTGAACTTCTGAAAAGTGATCACAAACTACAGCAGCCCCTGCTTGGAGCCCCCACCCTCATTTCCCCTTTTAGGGGACCCAGGGGCCCCCTTGCTGGGAGGGCCTGCGTGACTGACCACCTGCTTCCCACGTGGCTTTGCTCCCCTCCCAGCCTCACTCTGCTTCTGCGTTTGGGGAGCCCAAGCGCCTCTGCCACAGGGCCTTTGCACAGGCTGCTGCATCTGCGGAGAGGCTCTGCCCCACGCTTCTCTCCAGAGGCCTTTCCTGCCCGTCCCAAGGTGGGCATAGAGACCAGGCCGCGCCACACGCAGGGGGGCCTCTGCAGACAGGTGAGTGCAGACAGACTCCAAGGGAGACAAGATGGCTAGGAGCTCAGGAGGGGCTGTCCAGAGGAGCCCCCTACCCATCCCCAGGGCCCCCCTCGGCCCCGCCCCTCTGGGGTTCAAGGAGCCTCAAGGAGCAGACCAGACCAGCGGGAGGAAATCCTTGTATTTTTTGAGGACAAATGGAAACAAACCACTTCTTGTTTACTTCCTGGTGAATTGTGCACGGTGGGAGTGGGGCTGGGGGCCGGGGTTTGGTTAACTCTTTCTCCTCTGGATTTAATTGTCCCCTCTTCCGCCTGGGCTCCTCGGTGGCTCTTGGCGTCTGGGGAGCTGCTTTCCTGAAGCTGACTCCAGCCGGGGGAGGGGCTGAAACAAATCAAAGCCTTGGTGATAAAGAAGCCCGGGCCTGGGAGTCTGGGAACCCCGGATGCCCTGTGCCAGCCCCCATAACGGGGATGTGGGGGGTTCTCAACCAGGAGCCAGGGCCTGGGCTGGGCCCCCCAGGTGAGGACCCCATGGCTCGGACCCCCTTCCTGCAGCTGGGAGGAGCTGTGCTAAACCTGCGGGCCGGCCTTGGGGACCCTGGGCTGGGGGGGTGCGCCTGCAGCAAGTTTTTCCCATGACCTCACCGGAAGGGCTGAGCCGGGGAGGTGCTGGCCCCCCCCAACTCCAGAGGAGCCGGGCTGCTGTCAGGCCAGCACCCAGCCAGTGCCCCCTTCAGCCAGGGCCATGTTGGGCTGAGGGCTCTGCCCCCACTGCCTTTGTGCCCCCCTGCCAGGCAGCAGCTCATGGAGGCCGGGGTGGGCCGACCCAGGCACCAACATCCTCACACGAGACTCCAGGCCCACATGGGTCCCCTGTAGCCTCTTGGCCGTGCAGGTAACGGATAAAGGCCGATGGGTGAACGGACAGGTGAGGGGCATCCACACCTGGCAGACGTGTGGCCCCACCGCTCCGAAGGTGGCTTTGAACAGGGCCGGGCCAGCGCCCCCGCCGAGGGGGGCGGCAGCAGGGTCTTCCCCTTGTTACAGGAGAGGGCACTGGCGGGGCAGGTAGAGTGACAGCTGCCAGTCCCACAGAACATCGGGGCGGACGCGGGGGACAGGTGGGACGGGAGGCAGAGCCCTTGCTGACCTGGCCTCTCCACAGGGGCCCCCGGAGTTTGGGGGAGGACTTGGCAGCCTGCCCCTCCCCAGCAGCGCTTCGAGAAGTCCTCTCGGCCCACCTGCCTCTGGCCCCCACAGGGCTGAGGCCGGGTCACCCTCCCCCACCCCGTCCGCTGTCTGGCTGGAGCCCCCGGATGTGCCGGTTCTCACAGCCCCAGCGGTGACTCCCACACGGTTCCCGCAGACAGGCTCCTCCTGGCTCCGGGCCTCCCACCCCCTGGCTCGCTGGAAACGCCAACCAGATGTTGGGACGGAGGCCCGCGGGGGGCGGGAGGAAGTGGCTGTCATGGGAAGCCTGGCGTGCAGGCGGGGCCGACAGGCTGGGGACGCGGGCTGCCTGGGCCAACAGAGAGGAGGAGGCCCGCCGCCGCCTTTGCTCAGAGGGGGAGGCAAAGAGGGGGCCGGAGGCCCGGGGGGCTGGCCCTGCTCCTGGAGCACCCGCTTTTGTCCGGTGCCACCCCCGCCGTCCACTGTCCACTAGAGCGCGGTGTCCTCTGGGAGGGCCACCTCAACCACAGAGCCAGTGACAACCCCACTCCTGTCCCGCACATGCGTGTGCACAAATGTGCATGAGCATCCATAAACACACACATGTGTGTACACAGGCACACAGCACGGCTGGAGGACACACGTCTGTGGGCACACACGTACTTACACATACGTGTGCACGCACACCAGCAGGCCTGCAGCAGTGCTCGTGAGGCTGTGTTCCTGTGCACCCAGTAATAGTCGCACACCACAGACGTGCCTGCACGCAGACACACACACGCACCTGTGCACACGCACACCTGAAGGCGTCTCCGTCCCAGGCAGGCCGCACTCACAGGACACCCAGCTCCTCCTCTTCGCACACAGCCGCTCCCCCAAAGGCCTTCCTCAAGCCCAGACCTGCACCAGGCCTGCTTCCAAGTGAGAACTCAGGGGATGAGCCACAGGCCCTGGGCAAGGCCAGGGTGGGGGTCGGCGCGAGGAGCTGTGCGGTGCCCTGCGGCCAGGCTGAGGGGCGCGTCCACTCCGGGAAGACCAGCACCTGCCGGGGGCGGCATCCGCCTGGCCCCAGGGCGGGCCACAACCAGGCCTGTCCCCCAGCCTGCCCCCCAGCCTGCCCCTGCCCCGAGGGGGCGGGTTGGCCACCCAGGGGACTTAGGGACGTGTACCACCTGGAAGTGCCCTCCTCCCCCACCGCGGCCCCCTGGCCTGGGTGGGGACCTTGGGAACAGGACCCCCAGGCCCCCCGACACTCAGCCCACCCCAGACTCCTCGCTTGGCCCATGTGTCACCGGATAAACATTTATTGGATGCTTCCTGCCTGGCCCCAGCCCGTCTCCGCCATGAGTGTGAGAATGTGTGTGTGTGGGGGGGGTGAGAGTGTGAGAGTGTGTGAGTGCACCCGGCGTGGGAGCCGAAGAGACCCGCTGGCCTGCCTGCCGCTCCTGGTTGGCAGGCTGGGGAGGGTGGGCGGGGACTGGCCGTGGGGCTTGGGCCCCGTGGCCCCTGCTCAGCGGAGCCCAGCTTGCCCTCGCCCTCTGGTACCTGGACTTCAGCCACACTGGGATCTGCCCCTCTGAGAGTCGCCCGGGTCTCGCCTCCAGATCTGCGCCTGCGTCTGACCTCCGGGAGCCCCACACGGGTCCCTCCAGGGGCTTACGTGACCCCGTCCAGCCTCCCGGCCTCAGTCCCCACCGCCCAGCAGAGCTGCCCTTCCCCAGCCCACGCCTCGTGGGCCAGTTCCCGAGACCTCCCAGGCGGGGCGCACGCGTGCTCAGCAGATACACGTGGAACGAGTGAGGGAATGAATGAGCGGATGAAGAATCTGTGCGGGAAGAGCCCGAGGAAGCCAGGAAGGCGATCGGGCCCAGGAGCGAGAGCGCTCAGCCCTCCCCCAGAAGTGCCTCTCCGCACCCCCGGGGGCCACTCTCTGTGCGCGGCCTGTTTCTGGTCCCGTCCCCCCACCCCGCAAACTCGAAGGCCGGGGCTCAAAGCATCAGAGACGTGTGCTCACAGGTGCACAGGCCCGAACCCGTAGCTGCTTAGGTGGGGCAAAGGGCCGGTGCCCCATCTGGCACCCCGTTGGCTGGTCCCGAGGGGCCATGGTGGGGACAGACAGAGACTGAGGCAGCGAAGTGAGTCAGGCTCCCAGGGTCTAAGCCCAGCTTGCCATTCTCACTGTGTGACCTTAAGGAAGTCGCAGCCCTCTCTGGGCCTGTCTCAGGTTTCCCTCCTATCACGGGTTTTGTGGGGGCGGGGTTTGTGGGGGTGCTGTGGCCCCCAGCGGTGGCCCTGTGACCAGAGTATGCGTGCTGGGCCGGGTGCCGGGTGCGCGGCTCGTCTGCCGGCCACCGTGGGAGTGGGGAGCGTGGGAAGCAGCGGCGGGCGAGGTGGGAGGAAGGCCGCCGGCTCCAGCCGGCCTGGGGGAAGGGTGACTGCAGGACGCCCCGGGAGCGGCTCATTGTGACCAGGGGCCGCAGGGGAAGGAGGGAGGAAGTTGGGGGGGGACCTGCAGACCCCAAGCGGGGAGGGCGTGGGAGCAGGTGGGGCCAAGGCCAAGCTCCCTGGAGACCAGGGCCTCTGGCTGCAACCGGTCAGTACTTGCAGGGGAGGCCACCCCGGAGGCAGGCCCTGCAGCCACAGGGAGAAGGGGGAACCCCAGGAGCCTGGGATGGGGCCCAGGACTGTGGGAGGCGTTGCCTGTGGGGGTCGTGTCCTGTGGCTGCCATAACAAGGTGCCACTAACGTGGTGGCTTAACATGACAGTGCCCCTCACAGTCCCCAGGCAGGGCCACTTCCGCTGCAGGCACAAGCACAGGGCCGTCTGTCTGTGCCTCTCCCGTCCCGCTGGCGGCCCTCAGTGCTCCCGGGCTTGTGGCTGCATCGCTCTGATCCTCTGGGGGCCGCAGCTCAACCCACCGCAAATCCCATGGACCCGTCGTCCAGCACAAGACATCTGCGCCCCCGTGGTCCCTCCCCAGGCACTGCGTTCGCTTCCCAAGGCCCTCGAGTTGGCGTTAGCTGGAGGAAGGTGTGGGGAAAGTGCTCCTGGTGGAGGGGACAGCGTGGGCAAAGGCCAGGGCCCAGGACCAGACACTTCGAGCCCAGGCCCCGAAGCAGGTGGGCCCCGGAGCAGGTGGGCCCTCACTCTGCCCCTCCCCTCCTGTGGGTGACTGGGAGCCTTGCTGGGCTCCTGGAAGGGCGCCCATCCCTGCACCCAGCCCTCCTAGTGCAGAGGCAGGAGGCTCCAGCCGTGCAGCCAGGAGCTGGCCAGTGGGCCTCAGCATCTGTGGGCAGGGCCCGGCCGGAGCACGGAAAGGAGACACCACCTGTGGGCCTGAGGGCCTGGGAAGCCCGTGGCAGGTGCGTCCCCAGCCCCCACGGCCCAGCCAGGGCTGGGCTAAGGTTTCCGAGCTGGTGCCGGGGATGGGCCAGAGCCTCCCCAGTGCGGGCCGGCCCGCGGCCCAGCTCCCAGGGCGCCGCAGAAATGTCCTTTTGTTGGCTGAACAAAGCAGCTTTGAGCCGGGCCCTTATCTAGGGCCTTGGTGAGACGGGACACCACAGATCCTGGCGGGAGCCAGCCGGCCAGCCTGGGCCGGCACCCCCTCGCCAGGGGCTGCGGGGGAAGGGGCCGGAAGGGGCCGGGGGTGGGCTGTCAGGGACTGACCTGGGCTCACGAGGGACGTGGCCGGCCCATCAGATAAGGGCCAGGCAGACACAGACAGGCACAGCGGGCACAGGTGGGCACGGGTGAACACGATCTGGGAAAGGATGGGGGTGGGGCACCCTCCCTCATGGCAGGTGCCCGTGGGTCAGGGGCCGCCCCTCCTCGGCCCGTGTCTGGGCCCCTCTGCAGGCAAAGCCCCCACCCCGGGCACCGTGAAGGCAGGGCCAGGAAGGACAGCCTTCAGGGGTGCCCTGCGCCTGCGGCTCAGAGCCAGCGTCCCAGGGACTTCAGAAGCTGACCCAGGCTGCAGGATGGGGCGCCAGCCAGAGTGCGGCCTGGGTGGTCAGGAGCCCAGGACACCTCATCCTGCCCGCACCTGAGCCAGCGCGGGACCTGCCATGGCACTCCTGGGTCTCAGTCCCCCCATCTGTGTGGTGAAGCAGAGGGCCCCCAGGAGCCTGAGACCCCTGTCCTGCTGTCCCAGGGCTCCCCTCGGGCCACCGGGAGAGACCCCACTGCAGCACAGGGGTGGGGTCCGTCAGCGACACCGCAGGTCTGACCCCCCACCCCAACACGGCGAAACCTCCCCGCGGCCTTGTCTGCATGCGCTGCAGCGTGCCGGACACAGACATGGCCATTCGGCCCCTCGCCTGGGAGGCCCCACTCCTGGCCCCTCCCTCCCTCACCTGTGTGTCTGGGGCAGAAAACACCTATTGAGTGAGGGAGTGACACAGAGAAGAAAGAGGGCCCTGGTGGGTCCGCCAGCCCAGGACCCCAGTGTTCCCAGCAGGAAGTTCTCTCTTCCAGATGCTGCCCAGATGCTTTAGAGAAGACCAGGCCCGGGGTAGGGGGGCTGAGCTGGGCCCCCAGGGCTGAAGGATGCAGGAGGGACAGGGGCTCCCAGCAGGAGCGAGTCCTCCTTCTGATGTCGGGTCTGGGGCTGGAGTCAGGCAGGGGTGCTTCCTTACCGGATGAGGCTACGCTACAGACCCCCTCCCGCCCTCCCCCCAGACTCTCTCGGGGGTGCTTCCAGGCCACAGAAAGTTGTCCCAGGGGCTCAGCGGGGATGGGACAGGGCGCAACAGACTGCAGGCCTGTCTGAACAGGCCTATTTCAGCACCCAGGGAGGGGGCAGGGCCCCCACCCCACCCCCGCAGCCAGCTCAGTGGCTATAATTAGTCCCTAGCTGGAGCCAGGCCCTAGAAGGACCAGAGTGTGTTCCACACAGAACACCCCCTCCGGAACCCCTCGGGCACCCGGCCAGGCCTGGGAAGGCCGGCCTGCCCCTCCCCAGGCCCAGAGGAGGGGCGCGGGCCTCGCTGGAGCAAACAGCCCCTTCTCACCTAGGATTAGGGTCTTTCTGTGTTGCTGTCCTCCCACCTCCCCCAATTTCCCCATAAGCATTTTTGGGCATAAAACTAACTGCATTGGGAACGACAGTCACCGGACACCTCGACCTGAGTCCCCGGCCCAAGGGGCCCGTGAGGACGGGCCTCTGAATGCGGGGCATGGGCAGATGCATCTGGGGTCGTTTCTCCAGCACGAAGACCCAGGCCGGGTTGTCTATAAGCAGCCGTGTCTGGGGGTGTCAGTGCGGAGTTGACACAGCCTCGGCGTGGGGGGGCCACCAGGTACTGTCGGCTGGGCGAGCCACCCCTTCGCCCTACCATTCTGGCCGGCCCAATACTTCACGCCACACAGTCGGTCAACGGGGAAATCGATGGCAGCACGTGCCCATGGGGGTTCAGGCGAGCGTGGAAATTCCAAAGACGGTGAGGCAAAACGAGGCGTATCTGTCATTTTGGACTAAGGATGGGGAGGTGGGCAAGTCACCGGTAAAACAAATTCTACCAAACCACCTGGAAACAAGGGGACACGCCGGGAATCCAGGGAGCAGATCTCCGTCCGGCCACCGCACTGGTAAATGCATGCGTGCTACGTGAGGTTCCCGCCCAGGCTCCTTCCTGGCGCGGGCTTCCCGGCCGTCTCTTCAGGCGGGTGGGGGGGGGGCGAGGGGGGCGGCAAGCTCTTCCTGAGAGTGCGGGGCTTTCTTCGTTGTCAGCTTGCCAGGGGCGCACCCCCGGAGACCCCCACATTGCACTCTGAGCTTCAGTGCCGGGGCTATGGCTTCTGTCATCCAGAACAAGTCCTTTAGGGTCTTTATTTTACTTTTCTTGAAAACATTCTTTAAAAAAAAAAACAGATTTCTCTCTTTTTCAAATTTATTGATTTTTTCAGAGAGTGAGGAAGGCAGAGGGAGAGAGAGAGAGACACCAACTGGTCGTTGCGCTTATCTGTGCGATCGTTGATTTGGTCTCAGACGAGCCCCGGCCGGGGATGGAAGCCACAGCTTGGGCGTACGGGGAAGACACTCTAACCAGCTGAGCTCGCGGGCCGGGCTGCTGAAAACAGTCTCCACACCAAGCACAGGCGAGGCAGGCTTGGAGCTGAGTGGGGTGGGGGCCGTGGGCTGAGCTGTGAGTGGGAGCAGGCCTGGGGGGTCTGGGGCCCTGGACGCGACTCTGGCTGCTCCTCAGAGGGCAGCGGGGCCACCCAAGGGCTCGGTGCCCCCTGGGTGCTCCCCAAAAGCCGGTGCTGTTGGCTGTTGTGCCGACTCCTCTGTATTCTTCCTGACGGACGGATCACTCTGCCACGACGTGCCTCAGTTTCCGCATCTGTGCTGCCAAGTATCTCTCAGACCTTTCTGGAGCAGCAAAGAGCTGGCCCTGGGTGTTCGCGCGCAGCTGCGGCTTGCACAAGACCCACAGCAGCGGCCCAACGGGACACCCTCCAGCACGCACCGTCACCCGACCATCAGAGCCAAAGATGCCCCAGGTAGACAGCAAGGTGTGGGGCCCGAGCGTGCAGAGGAATTCTCGGCACCGCTCTGCTCAGTTCTGTGCAGATGGTCCTGAAAAACCTGAACAAAGCGGATAACTGTAACTGGAACGTACACAGAGAGATCCCGAAAGTGTAGCCCTGCCAGAGGCCGGAGAAGAAAGTTCCCATGGTTCCCAGCTGCCTCCCACCGGAGCCCTGGGCGAGGAGTCAGGGACGAGATCCCCACATCTCCCCAAACCTCCCCAAATCTCACCCAATCACCTGCCGAAGCTGCCGCAGCCGCCAGGAAGAAAAGAAAAACTTTGCATTTTACTTGATGGAAACAGCACCACATAAATACCAAACCCAAGGAAAATCGCACTAAAATAGATGAAAAACTACAGACAAATTTCACTTCTGAACATCAGTGCAAAAATCCTAGAGAGCACCTGCTGGCCCATCCCGGCCTGCAGCAAAGGTGGGGTCTCTGCTCCTCACTTCCCTCCGGCCCAGCCCGGCCCGGGGTCTCGGCGCGGCCCCCAGCCCGCCGCTCTCCCACCGAGGCACAGGCGGGGCTGGGGCCCCTAACCCTGCTCTCCGGGTCCTGGGGGCGGGGGGAGATCCTCCTGCTCCCCTGTCCTCCCTGCAGGCCCAGGGATCTCACGGCCCTGGGCCTGCGCTCTGCTTGGTAGCCCTAATCCCTGCCGACACCCTTGTCAGCAATCCCTTCGCTAACCTTCCCATCGGCCCCGTTGAGCACGCCATCTGTACTTTTTGCACCCTGCATTATGGGATTATACTTCACCTTTGATTAGCTCAAAAGAAAAAAATATATCCATCTCCACCGATGCCCAAAGGCATTTGACAAGACCCAACAAAATTCTTGAGTGTAAAAAATCATAATACAGTCTGACTAGACAAATACTCCCTTAACTTGATAAAATCTCTGTCTTAACCCCAAACCAGCTTCATGTGGAAGTTCTAGAAGCCCAGCTATTAAAGGCGGTGCCCGGGCAGAGCCGTCTGCCAGCACCTCACACTGTCCTGGAGGCGCAGCCAGGGCACTTAGACAAGCCAAAGAAAGAAAGGTGTAACTTCTGGAACAAGGAGGAAGAACATTATTTGCAGGCGATTTTATAAAACACCTGAAAAACGGAAAGTTTCTAACAATAAAACAATTCCTTAAGCGGGCTGGGAGCAAAATAAATACCTTTATATACACAAACGCTGGCCCATTAGGCAGTAAACGAGAGAAAAGACCCTCTGCGTGCTTGCTGTAAATATTTGGAAATCAGCAAGAACTGCGCCAGAGCCACATGAAGGAAGCTCCCCAATGCAGTGGAGGGACACACAAAAGATTTAAACAAATGGAAAGCCTGTTTTCTATATAAAGACTTAACATAATAAAGACATCAATTCTTATTAATAAATCCACAAATACAATGACGTGTCACTCTTAAAAACTAACAAGACTTATTTTTAAATTACACAGAACTCATTCTAAGGCTCAGGTTGAAAACGAAACAAGCAAAAACAGCCAAGAAAATTCTGAAGAAAGGACAGGTGTGTTTCAGTCAGGACGAGGCTCTGTTGCCTCTCATGGACCTTCATGTTCAGAGGTTTACTGATGAGAGTTTATCTCTCTGTCCTGTAAAGGAAGCCCCAAGTGAGGCGGGCAGCCCAGGCAGGGCTGCGGCGGCTCGTGGTGTCCAGGACTCAGGTCGTTCCCTCTCTCTGCCCTGCCCTCCTGCTGTGTGGCTTCCTTCCCAGGTTTGCCCAGTGGCCCACAATGGCTGCCAGGGTTCCAGTCATCACCTCCACATTCCAGACAGCCAAGAGAAAGGAAGACGCGTTCATGCCCTCCGTGACAGGGACAGTCCTTGGAAGTGCTATACCTCACTTCCACTTACCTCTCATGGGCCAGAGACCACACCTGTCTGCGATGAAGCCGGGAAATGCAGGTCCTCAGGGCTTTGCTGCCTCCAACAAAATCAGGTTACAGAGGAGGAAGAAAGAAGGTCACAGATGTTGGGGTGGGCTCCTGCGGTCTCTGCCAAAATAAGCAGTGGGGACGAGCCCCACCAGATATTAAGAAACGTTACAGCCCCGGCTGGTGTGGCTCAGTGGACTGGGTGTCATTCTGCAAACTGAAAAGTCACCGGTTCAATTCCCAGTCAGGGTACGTGCCTGGATTACAGCCCGGGTCCCCAGTAGGGGGCGCGTGAGAGGCAACCACACACCGATGTTTCTCTCCCTCTCTCTCTCCCTCCCTTCCCCGCTCTCTAAAAATAAATAAATACAATCTTTTTAAAAACGTTACAAAGCTACAGTAATTAAAACAGTGTGATAATGGTGCAGGAACCGTGGGTAGATTCATGGGGCAGAATAGAGCCCAGAAACAGACGCAAATACGTAACGGAATTTCGCGTGTAGGTGAGAGGGAATTTCAAATCGGTTAGAAACGGGGGCCCGGGAAGCCAGGCGGCCTGGGAAGGGTAGGGTCGGATCTCCCCCCTCACACCAGACTTGTTTCCAGTGAAGCCAGACAGGTCAAGGTTGGAAAACAAAACCACGAAGGCTAGAAAAAAGACCGAGGAGACTTCTCCGTGAACTTGGGGCGAGACTTTCCCACGCGTGCCCCAGGACACAGAAACCAAAGGCACAGCATTCGCTCGATACAAGTCTGATCACAACCGTGTGCCTCCGAAACTCGTCGAATGCGGCCGGCCAGCTGTCATCGAAAAGTTAAAGTTAAAACAAATTTCGATGAAAGCCCAAACCGTAAAGCACAGTTTCTGCGCGGCACAAACCCCCTGACGCCAAGCGGCGGCAGCTGTTCAGCGAGGCGGGAACGTGTTTGCCACGACTTCTCGCCGACGTGGGCTCACTCCTCTCCCGGCACGGAGAGCCAACAACCCTGTGTGCGGGCGCGCCACCCGGCGGGGAGGGGGGAGGAGAGAGCTGCGACCACGAACAGAGGGCTCCCGGGGGAGGGACCGCCAGGCCCCTGAACGCGTGAGAAGGTCTCGGCCTCACTCTGGGGTCAGGGTGCAGATGAAAACGGGGATGGCACGGCGCCCTCCGGGCTGTCGTCGCCCTTGACCTCACGCCGCTGGCAGCCCTGGGAGGGCGCGGGAACGCAGGCTTCCTATTGCAAAGGGCCCTCAGCAGAGGCTGACCGGGCAAAATCTCTCAGAATTACGACCGCATGTCGATTGCCCGGCCGTCGTCCCCGCTCCCAGGAAGGGCTCCTGCCCCAGGTCGCTGAGACGGTTCCCGAGCGGCCCAGGAAAACCCAAACGCCCGTCCTCGGACTGCGCGCCCACGGCCCAGCGCGGTGACGAGGGAGGCTTTTGGTTGGGCCGTTTCGACCCAGTGCGGGTGAGGAGGGCGGCACCCAGCGGTGCGCAGAGTGGGCTCCGGGCTGCATGGGAGAACAGGGAGGCAGAGAAATCTCCTCTAGGGAAGGGACCCTGGACAGGCTGCCGGATTGCCTTCGGGACTGGGTTGCAGGGAGCTCCCCTCACACACCCTGGGTCCTGGGTGACTTGTGAATGTGTGAATGTCTCCCCACAAAGCCAGGCCACCCGTCCCCGTCCCCGCTCTGGGCTGGGGCTCTGGGCGTGTGGGAGCAGGTGGGGAAGGAGGAGCTTCCTTATTCATTCATCAAACACAGCCATGCTGGCCCCAGAGCTGGGCCCTGACCAGGTAGCCTCTGTCCTCTGAAATCTGGCCTTGGCAAAGGTCACAGGGCAGCGGCGTGGGTGGGATGACAATGCACTGTGACAAGGGCCGGGCTGTGGAGGGGCACCCACCAGGCTGGGGTCCCAGAGAGGGGGGTGGGGGGAGGGGGGCCTGTAAGCTGCCCTCTCCACCCAAGGCTGTTCTCAGCCCAGAGATGGGTGTGGGGGCGAGGGGGCAGGTCAGCCCCTCCCTCTGGGCTTGGCCCGGGCTCATCAGCATTCATTTGCATGGCCATTCATCCTCTCCCAGCATTCGACCCCGCAGAAGCCCCTTCTTGCTCTGGAGAAAGGGACTGGGCCTGGGTCCCCTTCCCAGTGGCCCCCCACTCTGCCCCCTCCCAGAGGGAAGGACAATGGGGGTGGGGGGGGTGGAGGAGGGGTCTGGCTGGCCAGGCCAGGCTGGCGGGGACCATTGTGCAGGAGGCCCCAGTGTTTGCTCAGCGAGTGCCGGGCTGCTGAATGGGGTGCAGGCATCCCAGGAATGCCGCGCACAGAGGGGCCTGCTTCCCGGCACTCGGGAAGCTTCTGCTGAGCTTCCGAGTCTTCCCGCCATTCACACCTGTGGTGGCGGAGTCTGCAGAGCGATGCCACAGGCTGTGCGCTGTCCAACCCTGGGGGCACCAGGCCCCCCCGGGCAGCTGCCACTTCCAGCCGCCCACAGCCTCCCCGCTGACCTCAGCGGTCTCAGCCGTGAAGTGGGACAGGGGACCCCGGCCCTGAGAGGCCGTCTGCTCTCAGCCCAGGGCGGCGAGGGGCGCGGGACGCTGGGAAGGGGCGCCGAGGGGGAGCGGAGGGAGGGAGGCAGGCATCCGCTGAGGCCTCGGGAAGGGAAAGCCTTCTTGCCTGGCAGGCTGTGGGCCCGCAGGGGGTGAGGGACTGCTGGGGGCCCGCGGGGTCCCGGACACTGGGGGGTCTGTCCTGCAGACCGGGGGCGATGGCTAGCAGCTCAGAGGTGACCACACGTGTCCCTCTGACCCAAGACCTTGCCCCGCTCCTGTCTGTGAAATGGGGTACAGGGGGCTGGTGCAGTCAGCACCCCAGAATCCACTGCCTGATTGCCGCTGTCCCAGACAGGGTCCTGGGCTGTGCTTTCAGGAACAGGGAGGGACAGGGAGGGTGCTTTGGCAAAGGTCGCGCGTGTGCAGGCCTAAGGGGACCAGGGAAGAGGCCACTGAACTTGACGGGAAAGGAGGCCAGGGGGCAGCCAGGAGGCCCGGGGGCCAGCGGGTCTGTCTCTCTCTCTGCTCCAGCCAGGGGACATCACTCTCTGGCCCGGAAGCCACAGAGGATTGGGGTGTGTGTGTTTGGGGGGGGGAGTGCAGGGCCCTGGCCAGCCCTGGCCAGGCATCCGTGGCCCCAGCAAGGGGATGCTGACAGGCAGCATGCCAGCCAGAACCGGGGATCTCCCGAGCTAGGACCCCAGCGGCCGAGCTGTGAGCACATGACCACCGTTCTCGCTGTGGGGCCCAGGGAGGCTCAGGGACTCCAGCTCCATGGAGTTGGCCCCTGGTTCCTGTCCGTGTCGGAACAAGCCAGGAGGGCTCCCTGGCAGAGGCAGCACTGGGAGTGGGAACATGGCCAAAGGCAAGTGGGATGGGATCCCTGTTGCTGGGAGGGCTAAGTTCCCATTGTGAGGATGGGGAAACTGAGGCACAGCACGTGGCAGGCACTGCCATGGACACTGATAGCGGGAGGGAGGGACCTCTGGGGGAGGGGGAGAGCTCAGCTGTGTAGAGCTGGGGGAAGGCAGGGGCCCCAGATCCCCCCAGGCCTCCAGCAAGCATCCAGGACACCCAGAGTCGGGACAGAGAGGGGACTGTGCCGTGGCCTGCCACAGGCCCTGCCAAGGCGGCCCCATCCTGGGCAGCGGTGCCA
>PVJI01014559.1:0-32007 GCA_004026765.1 Micronycteris hirsuta
GGAAAGGAAGGGAGAGGGTGCGCACCGGGGAGGAGACGGAGCGGGGAGAACCGGAGGGGAGGGAAAGGCGCCGAGAGCCTGGGGAGGGGGAGGGGAGGGCTGCGGCGGACGCAGCCGGGAGCGGGGGTCGGGGGGCAGGGACGCGGGGTGGGGAGCGCCTGCCGGCTGCGGGCAGGGGCGGAGCTGGAGGGGCGAGGCCAAGGCGGAGCTGGGGAGCCAGCCAGATCCAGCGGGGAGAGGGCGGAAGGCAGAGGGAGCGGGAGAAGGGAGGGCAGAGGGAAGGCTGCCAGAGAGATTTTGGGGGGAGGGGAGTCCGCTGGGAGAGGGGAGGGGCAGGACGCTGGAGGAGGGGCGAGGTGGGGGGGGGCGGGCGTTGGACGGGATGGTCCTGCGCGGGGGGTGGTGTGGGCGGGGGTGCCCGGCGAGGGAAGCGAGATGGTTTCGAGGTAGGGTTTTGGGGCGAGGAAGCAAGAGCCATTTCCTGCCTGCGGCGAGGACCCTCCTTTCAGAGCCTCCCCCACCAGTTGCCCAATGGTGACACTCACCTCCGCCCCTCCGCTGGCTCCTGTTTCACCAGCTCCTGCAGAGACAGCTGGAGGGCCTAGACGATGCCCTTGCTCCCCACCCTGGTCTCCCACCCTCCACCCTCTGCCCAGAGAATCGATTCATTCCTGACACCCCCGGGGCAGGAGCCCTGATGGGCTGGGGCTGGCGCCGGGAGACCTGCCAGGTGAGGGGAGTTGCTGACTTCTGGAGCTGGCCAGAGCTTGCAGAAATGGCTTCAAGATCTTCTCCTTGGGCCACCTGCAAAGATCTCTTTGCTGTCTGAAATCCCCTTTCCCTCATTTCCCTCATCTGTACCTGGGGACATCACCTTCAGAGCCCCTGGGGAGAGCTGATGGGGAAAGGTCGGGCAGGGCCCAGGGGAAAGTGCCCAGAGAAGCATATTTGAGCAAGGATGTGTTCTCTCCTTAGGGTGTGTGGCCCGGTCCACAGGAGGAGCTGCCGGGGTTGCCATGAGAGAGACCCTGGAGGCCCTCAGCTCCCTGGGTGAGCCAGCAGAACTGAAGGAACCTGGCGGGGGTGGGGGATCAGGGGCCTGCTGAGCTTGTTGCTGCTTCTCTGCAATAAAGAAGGCAGAGCCATCCTCAGACACCGCAACGTCAAGACTCCCGAGACCCTTGGAACCTCTCAGGCAGCATCCTTTGGGGGCTTATCCCGGTATTTGTGAATGCCTGGCCCACGCCGGAGGTTGTGCCAGACGGTGTGTGCACACGTGTACTCACAGGGCACCAGGATGTGTGATCCATTCTGTCCTTCCTTCACCTGTCCCTGACTCAACCCAGAGGGGCTGAGGTGACACCTGGCCAGACTGCTGGGGAGCCTGGCTGTCCCTTGTCCATGCTGACCAGAGACCCTTCCTTCCTGAGCAGGTTGGGAAAAGCCCCTCGGGTGGGCTGGGAAGGGGAAGAGCCCCTGTGTTCGATCGTCTCTTCTGTCCTGGATGCTTTACTCGGACCCATGCTTCTTCCTGGAACAGGCTTCTCTGTGGCACAGCGGGAGTTGGCCCCCCAAAGTGAGCCTGGGGACGGGTCCCATAATGCCCAGGAGCAGATGTGCCCTCCCAGGCAAGAGAGAGCGCTGGGCTCCTGTTCTGGTAAGTGAGCGGGGACCCTGCTTGGGGGCTCAGGGCAGAGTCTTCCTTTCTTTGTCCAATATTCATTGAGCACCTGCTACGTGCTCAGTGCCATTCCTGATATTTGGAGTACCTCAGTAACCAAACAGGCGAAGACCGCTACCTTCCAGAAGCATCATCCTAGGGATGGCAGGGGGTCGACAGGCAACCAATGGAAAAACGAGTACACTTTATAAACCCTGTTAGAAGAGGGTACTGCTGGGGTGGGGAGGGTGGAGCAGAAGAAGCCTAACAGTGTGGGGAGAGCAGCCTCGCTGGGGAGGTAAGATCTGAGTAAGATCTGAAACAGGCAGGTGGCTAAACAGACACCAGGAGAAGACATCTAAGAGAGGGGTGTGCCAGGCTTTCTGACATCCCGACCTTCTCCAGGGATTTGCCGTGGAACTGCCATCCATCTGGTGGCTGGGTGGTCCCCAGGTCTCCTCCAAGGAGCCCCATGTAAGCCTAGGGGCAGGGCTGATGCACACGGATTCCAGAAGCTCCTCACAGTTGTGGCTTTAGCAGTAGCTTGAAGTGGCCTGTTCTCTGCCAGGGCACGAGGCCCCCAGCCTGGAGGAAGGCGCCCCCATGGAGCAGGCTGAGGCCCCCTGCAGAGGAAGCCAGGAACACCCAGCAGGGAAGGCGGAGCCTGCGGGTGCCTGCCCAGGTGAGTCTTCCCAGCGCTCCGTCCCAGCAGGGGACCAGGTGGAGGGGTCAGGGGCCCTGCAAGCTCCGAGCTGCTCTCTGATGTGGCAGCTTTTCCAGGGCCTTCCACCACAAGGTGAATCGGGCCCTGACACCTACTGCTCCTAGAGCTTCAGCACCCGGAGGGAATTCTGCATCTATAGGAGATGGAAATCAGAGAGGCTGGTCACCAAGAGAAACACACCATCACGCCAACATGGCCACATTCCCTTGAAGTCCTAGCTTTGCCCTCCACTCCCATAGTCTTAAGTACAGACTTGTCCACAGCTTGAATTACATGGTGTTGGATCAACCTTTTCATTGGCCCTCCCCAGACAAGCCCCGCCCCCACATTGCCACTGGTCTCAGTGGTACCCAAATGCTCCCAATCTGTTGTCTGACTCCTCTCCCCGCTCCCCAGGGCCATCCAGCAGTTGATTCTCTCTCCACAGTCCTGCCCATCACTTCTTTCCACTACCACCAGCCGTATCATCTTTGGCCTGAGCGATGTCATTTATTCCACAAGGACTTTTTGGTGGCACGAGGCCCCCCGTCTGTTAGGTAGATTGGAAAGAGATGGGCTTTAAAGCGATACAGACCTGTTTGAACCCTGGTGTCCTGTTCCCTCGCTGAGTGATCTTGAAGGCTGCCTTACCCCCAGGAGCCCCAGTTTGTCCACCTGGAAATGACCATGTCATGGCTTCTGTGAAGGTTTGTGATGATGCGTACACAGGACATCATCCATAGTTGGCACTCAGTCCCTGGCGGCCATCCTCATTTTTATGAGACACGTAGAGACGCATTTTTATTAAATACAGAAGGAAATAGAACGCAAGACGTCTGCCCTCCAGAGCCCTCCAGAAGCTAAACTCTGGTTGACACTAACGGGAGCCAGAGTAAAGAGTTCACAAACAACAGTAAAGCCACGTCACAGCTAAGTGTCCACAGTCAGCACTCTGGGCGTTCACATAGGAGATCCTTGTGCATTGGATTTGAGAAGGACTCTGCTTTGGGCTGCGTTTTGAGGAAAGTGTGGACTTCAGCGCGGATGAGGGTGGGATGCGGGATGGGAAGACGTTCTAGGCTGAGGAAAGACTTGAAGGCAGGAAAGTGGACATGTGACTGGGGCCAGAGCAGACCAGCCTGGTGACAGTGCAGGGCTTATGCCTGTGAGCAGTAAGGAAGTTGGACCGGGCTGGGGTGTGCCTCAGAAGCAGCTAGAACTTCTTTATCCCGTTAATAGGGAGCTATGGATGGTTCTTGAGTAGAAGGGTGGCCCAATAAGAATGAAAGCAGGATCCCAACGAGATGAGTAGCTGTTTGGGACTGATGGGTCGCTGAGAGAGGCAGGGAATAGACTAATCGGGACGGCCCCGCTGTAATGCAGCCCAGGGTCGGGCTGTTGCAGACTTTTCAGGCCAGACAGGAACTCACATCATCTGGGTCAGTGGGTCTCAAAAATGAGTCCCCTAGGGAGCGTTAAAGAAAGAACAGATTCACGTGCCCCCCTCCCGTTGATGCGATGCATTTTGTAGGAGTTCGCCAGGAGAGTACCAGACAGCCCCAGGTTTGGGAACCACGAACTAGCCCAACCCTTACACTTAGGCAAACTAACACACTTAGCTCAAAGAGGTAAGTTAACCAAGGTTGCACTGCTGGTCAGTGACAGGAGACCCCAAGGGGACACTCTTGAGTCTGGGCCTTCAGCCTCTTGCTCTTGGCTGGGCCATTCCAATGCAGGGGTGGGGGGTGGGGGCCAAGCTCCAGGAAAACCCACTTCACACATGCTCCCCCAAAGGCCCCCCTGCTTCTCTGGAGGTGAGCACCGTTCACTGGTTCTCTGTACACGAAATCCCCTCCTCTTTCTGAACTGGGATTTCCCAGCTGGCTCTAGAAGCAAGAACGGAGCTGGAGGGGAGGGGGCTGGAGTGACCGCAGGAAGGAATACAAAGCCCCCCACCAGGAAAGCCTGAGAGCAGGGGAAGCTCAAAGGTGAGGGTCAAGGATCCCAGGTAGTGAGCCCAGCCGTTGGGAGGAGGAGGCTGCGGTCCTCCCACTGAAGGAAGCAGGGAGGTCTGGGAAGGGAGGCTGTTTGGTGATTAGCAGGCCAGTCTTCAGGACTCTGAGGGCAGCTGCCTAACTCAAGATCAGAGGCTGTGGTTCCAGAAAGGAGCCTGCCTGCCGGACAGGATGGTCTGGGGTGGCCGCAGAACCCAGAGTGAAGCCCGAGGATGCAAACTTGAGCAGCTCGGATGCAGGGAAAGCGCTCTCCATGACCAGCACGAGCCTACCCGGAGGGAAGGAGGACCCAGCGGGCACCTTCCGATTTGGTCGCTTCCAGGAACCTTCCCGCAGAGTGGACAGAGCAGAAGCCAGGCTGCAGGGCTCCAGGAAGGCGTGGTCCACTGGTAAATAAACGTTGCAGAAATAAACGTGGGGTTTAATAGACGTCTTGTTTTGACTTTTCAGGAGACGAGTGGATGATTCGGAAGGTGAAGGTGGAGGAGGAGGACCAGGAGGCAGAAGAGGAAGTCGAGTGGCCGCAGCATCTCTCGTTACTCCCCGGCCCCTTTCCCGCACCTGACCTGGGGCCTCTGGCCGCGGCGTATAAGCTGGAACCGGGAGCCCCAGGAGCGCTGGGTGGGCTCGCGCTGGCTGGGTGGACTCAGGCCGCAGAGAAGCCCTACGGTTGCGGGGAGTGCGAGCGGCGGTTCCGGGACCAGCTGACCTTGCGGCTGCATCAGAGGCTGCACCGCGGCGAGGGCCCCTGCGCCTGTCCAGACTGCGGCCGCAGCTTCTCGCAGCGCGCACACATGCTGCTGCACCAGCGCAGCCACCACGGCGAGCGGCCGTTCCCGTGCTCGGAGTGCGACAAGCGCTTCAGCAAGAAGGCCCACCTAACCCGCCACCTGCGCACGCACACGGGGGAGCGGCCCTACCCGTGCGCAGAGTGCGGCAAGCGCTTCAGCCAGAAGATCCACCTAGGCTCGCACCAGAAGACGCACACCGGCGAGCGGCCCTTTCCCTGCACCGAGTGCGAGAAGCGCTTTCGCAAAAAGACACACCTGATTCGCCACCAGCGCATCCACACGGGCGAGAGGCCCTACCAGTGCGCGAAGTGCGCACGTAGTTTCACGCACAAGCAGCACTTGATGCGGCACCAAAGGGTGCACGAGGCGGCCTGCCGCTCCCCGCTGTCACCTGACGTGCCCGCCTCTCCGGGTTCTCCTGCCCCGTCCCCGACCCCGTCCCCTCCCGGTCCTAAGCCTTTCGCCTGTTCCGACTGCGGCCTGGGCTTCGGCTGGAAGAAGAACCTCGCCACACACCAGCATCTGCACCGCAGCGAGGGGGACCCCTATGGATGCGAAGAGTGCGCACTGGGCGCTGCCGCGGACTCCGCGGCCGCTGAGCCCGTGGCCTGCGTGCACCGAAGCACAGAGGCGCCCCAGGACGCTTCCGCCGGCGAGCGTCCCTACTCCTGCCCGGACTGCGGGCGCGGCTTCGCCCACGGGCAGCACCTGGCGCGACATCGGCGGGTGCACACGGGCGAACGGCCCTTCGCCTGCGCGCAGTGTGGCCGTCGCTTCGGCTCGCGGCCCAACCTGGTCGCTCATTCCAGGGCCCACAGCGGCGCCAGGCCTTTTGCGTGTGCGCAGTGCGGCCGCCGCTTCAGCCGCAAGTCTCACCTGGGCCGCCACCAGACGGTGCACACGGGCAGCCGGCCTCACGCTTGTGCCATCTGCGCCCGCAGCTTCAGCTCCAAAACCAACCTGGCCCGCCATCAGGCCATCCACACGGGCTCTCGCCCCTTCTCCTGCCCGCAGTGCGGCAAGAGCTTTAGCCGCAAGACCCACCTGGTGCGGCACCAGCGCGTCCACCGCGAAGCAGCCCACCTGGCCTGTGACGCTGACCTCCCCACCCCAGCCTGGACCGCCCCCACGGAGGTAGCGGCTTCCCCACTCTTCTTCTGAGTCTTTCTCGCCCGGCCCTTCCTTTGCCTTCTGTTGCTCCCTGGTTGGAGAGACCCAGGTCCAAGACCCTGCAGGGCATCGTCCTTCCCTCTCCATCTGGCCAGGAAGAAGTCTGGGAAGGATACCAACTTTGACATTCTGTGACAAAGATGATGCTGAGTGCACCCTTACTGGGACAGTTTGGGCCTGAGTCTTTGGGAGGCTCCTACCAAGAAAACCCCACTTGAAAGTAGATGTGTCCTGGTCCCTCCCTGAGTGCAGAAGTTAGGAACCTCTACGAGGGAGGGGGAAATGGTCATCTTTGTACTTACAGTGAGTGTCATTAAAATAAAATACCAGAAGGTGCCAGGGCTGTTCATTGAGCTGGGGGAGGGAACCCCTGACTCTAATGGACACAGAGAGGACTTTTCCTTTCCTGTCTGGGTGAATTCCACGTAGCTAGCGGCTGGCAATCGCTCTACCAAACCAAGATGTAACAGCGAATTGCCAGCTGCTCCCCTGCTCCCTGCTCCGCGCTCAGAAATTTGATGAGGAAGAAACATTAGCATGTACATTTCTCATGTCAGGTGTTGAAGGCTGGGGCTGTGGGGGATGCACAGGGAGGGGGCAGGTAGGTGCCCTTTTGCCGTTCCCATGGAGCCCCGTTCCACGTGCCGCTGAGGGCCCTGGAGCGTCTGCAGCTCTCCTGAGAGGACCTTGGGGAAGCAGCCCACCTGCCACTCTGCCTGGCACCGTGAGGGAGGGCATTAATGGTATATGACCTTTCTTTGCCATTAGTTATATCTTTACGATGGGCGCTTGGTCCAGATGTCTATCTCTGTGACTGGGCCTCCGCAGCCCAGGCATCCGGGAGAGCTGGCTGGCTGAGGGTGAAGGGGAGGGGCGATGGGGAGACCACGCTGAACCTGGAGTGAGAAATCTTGGATTTGAGCCCTTGGAGGAAGACTTGGAGCCGGGCATTCATTTCCTGGGCCTCTGCTTTCTCATTCCCATAGGATTGTTGATGAGACACAAGGGAGGGGGTGGGAAGGGGGGGCGTGAATGCAGTGAGTTCTGAGTTTCCTGGCCACGGAATGAGTAGGTGGTCCCAGGGGATGTGACAGTGTGGTCATACACAGGGGCTGCCGTGTTGCCCCAGCCATATTTTAAATACTTGGGCATGTCACACAGAAATCTGGACTTCCAGCTTCCCTTGTGAAAAGTCGGAAGATCTGGCAGCTTGTAGCTGGGGCTGAGCAGACATCGGTCTCGTTAGACTAAGGGGCAGGGGCAGGAGGTGCCCGCAGCCCTCGCCGCTCCCTTGGCTTCCCTCTGAAGGTCTGCCTGGCCTCTTGGGCACTCGGCTTGCGATTCACACGAAAACAGCATTGACGGGGATCGTGCCAACATTTCCGTTTCTCTAAACGTTCTGGAATTCTTGTGTAAGAACCGCTTTTAGATCCTGCTGTGTACTCTGTGAGACCTACTGTGTGCCAGCCATTTTCAGGATTTCCCTTCCCTTGAATCTTTTTGACAATTCCTGGACACCATATGTGCTTAATACAGGGTAGCTGTCATTACTTCACCGCTTCTCACTGCGGGGATTCGGGAGGAGGCACCACCTTTGGACTTTGCTGCTCGAATGGACTTTGTCAAATAAAAAATGTGGAAATTGAGGAAGGGTATTTCTGGTAGGCCGAACAGCAAGAACAATGCGTGGGCTCAGGTGGGCGCAGGAGTAGCGAGAAGTCCAGTGTGGTGACGTAAGGGCCTTGAGAGAGAGCAGTGCATGGTGAGGCCAGCCCATCGAAGGCTCCAGGTGCATCTCGGAAGGATGCTGCTCCCCCTCCCCTCCCCACAGCGAGCTCTGCTTGAGGAAGAGAAATCTGGTGATGGACATGTACGTATTCATTCCCTAACCAGGAACCACTCACAGAAGGACTCCATGTGCGAGACCCTTGAAGAGTGAAGGAGGTTCACTAAAGTTCCACTTTGAGGAGGTTCTTAAAGGTGTGTTGAGAAACAGGAGGGGCCAAGTTCATGGCTTCTTAGCTTTCCTTTCAGCCCCTGGAAGATACCAAGTGTCTCTTGGACCTGTAATTGCACGTGGCGCCCAGGTGGAAACTGAAGCCCCTTTCTTCTCAGATCCCGGTCTGTCCTTCCTGAATCAGACTCTAGAAATGCAGCTTCCTGCTACTCCACTGAGGGCCCCACCTCCCTTTCTTTAGGGTTCTGTTGTCCCGCCCCATCCCACCCTCAACGGTGAAGTTCCATTACCTGGTGAGGGTGCATGAGCCCACCTGGGGCTCCCAGGATGGGCGTGGCACCCTATACAGCTCTCTGCGATGAAATAAATACATGAGATGCTGCTGGTCGTGGGTAGACGCAGGAGAGGCTCTTTGTGATAAGTAGGGAGAAAGGCTGAAGGGAAACAGGAAAAAGCTCCCAAAATAAACTGTTTCACGGTTTTGCCAACAAAAATAGTTCTCAACACAGAATCTCTTGGAAACTTAAAAATATACCAATGATACCCTGGTTGGCATGGCTCGGCTGGAGCGTCATCCTCCAGAACAAAAGGTTGCTGGTTTGATTCCCGGTCAGGGCACACGCCCGGGTTGCAGGTTTGGTCCCACTTCATGCACATGTGAGAGGCAGCTGATCGATGTTTCCCTCTCTCCCTCCCCCTTTCCCTGAGATCAATAAGCATGTCCCCAGGTGAGGGTATTTTTTTTTTCCAAGATTGCTCGAAATATCTTTTAATTTTTATATGGTCTGTAGCAGCACGTGGTTACCTCTTTGTTCCTGAGATTGGTCATTTGTGCTTTTTTATTTATTTATTTTTAAAGTCTGTTTGGTTTTTTCCATAAGATGACTCTAGTAGGTTTTTTTTTTTTTTTAAGATTTTACTTATTTTTAGACAGAAGGGAATGGAGGGAGAAAGAGATGGGGAGAAACATCAATGTGTGGTTGCATCTCACGTGGCCCTCACTGGGGACCTGGCCTGCAATCCAGGCATGTGCCCTGACTGGGAATTGAACTGGCGATACTTTGGTTCGCAGCCTGCGCTCAATCCACTGAGCTACACCAGTCAGGGTCATCTGTGCTTTTAAAAAAAAAAAACTGGTGAATTATACCACAAGCAGGTCAATTCCATTTTTTGTTAAATACTTTGTGGCTTTCTTGATTATATCTAATACATGGATGCTATTTCACAAGTTTCTGCTCTTATTGTTACATTCCCCCAACTTTTTCTGGGTTTCCTTTGCTGTCCTATTTGTGCCTCCTTGTGCATTTCTTTCTCACATGCTCATTTATGCCCACACATTTCTAAGCACTGGTTTAGCTTTGTCTTCCAAGTTTGATATGTGGTACTTTCTTATAGTTCAGTTCGAAATATTTCCTTTCTGCCTGGTTGGTGTAGCTCAGTGGATTGAGCGCGGGCTGGGAACCAGAGGGTCCCGGTTCGATTCCCAGTTGGGGCACATGCCTGGGTTGCGGGCCAGGTCCCCGTGAGGGCCATGTGAGAGGCAACCATACATTGCTCTTTCTCCCTCTCTTCTCCTCTCTGAAAATAAAATAAATAAAATCTTTAAAAAAAAATTTCCTTTCTTCATTGACACATGGATTATTTAGGAGCATAATTCTTATATGAAAACATCTTTTTTATTGGCTTCTGGCTTAAAAGCTACAGTATGGTCAGAGAACATACTCAGTAAAATACTTTCAAAGTTGCTTAATCTTATTCCCAGGTTTACGATATGATCAATTTTTTTTGATTGTCCCACGTCTACTTGAAAGGAATATGCATTCTGTACTCCTGTGGAGCGGTGTTCTATACATTCACCAACCAAGCCAGTTTTGATGAGTTGTTCAAATCTTCCGAAGCTTTCCTATTAGTCTACTGATTCCTGGAAAAGGTGTGCTAAAATCTCCCAAATAGGACTGTAAACTTGGATGTTTTCCTTTCAGTTCTTTAAACGCCAAGGTCAGCAGGGGGAATGGAATGCATAAAAACAAACAAAAACCCAGCAGGAAAGAAGGGAAAACCCCCCAGAACCAGGGGGACAAACATATGCAGAAAGATGACATATTCAAATCCAAGTTATGTCAGTAACTTTATTACATGTAAATAGATTCAGGGCTCCAAGGAAGGAAGAAAAAAATTTGTCAAGCTGGATTAAAGAGTAAAATCCAATTACAGGCTATTTATAGAAGCCACATCTAAAACAGACACAGAAGGTCAAGTCCATGAACCAACTCCTTTTGGAGGCAGCTGTGACATCATGGGGTGCCATAGACGCCACACTGTGGTCCCTGTGCTCCCCCACCCCACTGTGGACTCCCTGCCACTGGACCACTCAGGAGTGGCCTGGAGCCCGTGGGAGCCTGCTGTGATTCGGACAGATGGAAGCGGGACCCTCCCTTTCCCACCTACAGCAACCTCAGGCTGGCGGGTGCCCAGGTCAGCCAGGGACCGTCCTCGGGCTACTAGCCAGGACAGTGAGAGGCAGAGGTAGAGCCTTCTCTGCCCTCCCCCTCCAACCCCCCGGAATTCCTGAGTTCAGAAAAGCCCCTCCGTTTCTCCCACTAAAGTGACACTGCCTCGTACAGTCGGTGAAAGTGTGGGATGCACCCCCAAAGCCCTAAACTGCACAGATCTTCACCCCAGTGATTCTGGAACCGGAACGTTTTTGGTTTGGGTGGCCCTGGACCTGTGGGATGAATGTGGCTGCAGATCATGCAGCGTTTTACTATTCATTTTATAACTTACGTTCTTAAAAAAAAAAAGAGATCTGAACTTCCTGTAGTCTGATTGTACCCGGACCACCGGGACTGGACTGGCCCCGAGTGTCCTTGCCCGCCGTGCCAGCTTGTCCCAGGACTGGTGACCGATTGGCCATGCCCTGGTGTGGACCCCCCGAGCCCCTTCATGCCAAGGGCCCTTCCCTTAGCAACCACCTTTGCAATTTTTAGAATCCACATGCGCGAATCCAACTTAGACCAAGGAGTGGAGCTGTCCCCAAATGAAATCTCTGCCCGTATCCACCAGGAGGGTGAGAGCCCTGCCCTCCTGGCGCTGAGAGTGAGGAAGGGCAGGTGCTGGGAAGAGGGACCCCCGTGGCCCCACCGGGCACGCGTGCTGTGCACACGTGTGTACGCCACCACCTGCCTCTGAGTCCTGGCAGCAAAGATGGGACAGAAGCAACATCTAAATGAACCTGAGCCAAGCAGGCAGAGGCGTGGCTGAGGAATGCACCCCAAGTGGCGGCCGAACTGAGCAAACACATCTTGGAGTCTGGGGCGGTCAGGCCAAGGGGGACGCCCAGTTGTTCACAGCCCGGAAACGGGGAAGGCTTGGCTGGAGCAGCATGTGGGGGCTGGCCGGCCCCTAGGGGAGGCGACTGGGGTCAGGGCACCCTCCGGGCTGAGCTGATGAAGAAGTCGGTTAGGAGCTGTCCACCTCGGGCCCCAAAGTTCTCCACCCCACAGTTCCTCCTTGAGGGCTTTCTGGACCCCTGCGAATAGGCCGTTCGGGTCCTTGGGCCAGTTTTGAGTCTCCACTGGCACAGCCGCTGCAGCCCGTGGCTCTGCACCTGCACTGGAGGCAGGAGAGGCCATCCGGGGAGGGAAGGCGGCAGGCACAGAAGGGGCAGGGGGACTCTGGGGGCCACCTGTGTGTCTAAGTGGGGAGTGCACAGCGAGCCCAGCACGGCTGCATGCTAAGGATGGCGGCTGCTGGGAAGGGCTGGAGCTGTTTCCAGAAGGTTCTGCCTGGGGGGCATCTGGAGGCAGTGGAGGCAGCGGAGGCACCGGGTGCAGCTTCCCCTGGGAGAGGCCTGAGGTGTCACCAGCCCTGCAGCCTTCTGCCTGGCTGCGCAGGATCTTTGGTTTCGGCCTGGTGGGGCCCTTCTGCCTCCGGTACGGCAGGTGCCTGCGAGCAGGGCCCTGAGCCCAGCGAGGTCCCCGGGGCAGGGCCCACGGCCAGGAAGCCTGGCTCTTCAGCCCAGGGCCCTGTGGGCGCCTTCCCAGCCGATCCACGTGGGTCCTCACCGAGGCCACTTCCTGAGACAGGCCTGCCAGAGCTGTGGCGAGCCGGTCCAGCTTCTCAGAGAGGGCGGCACTGAGGCTGTGGAGCTCCTGCTGAAGGGAACTGCCACAGGGACACGGTGGCCGTGGGCAGGCCGGTGGCAAAGCAGGGGAGACAGCAGCCGTGGGGGGCGGCTCAGGGAGGCCTCTGGGAGGCGGCCTCTCTTCCGTCCGGGCTAAAACCAGAGCAGGGATACAGGGTGAGCATTTTCAGGCTGACAGGACCTTTCTCTCCCCCCAGGGCTCCCCTCCCCCCGAATCAGTGCACTCAGCACCCCGCCTCCCGAAGGCCTGGCATCACACGGTAAGGAACTAACTCAGGCTTCAGAGTATCGATGACCATGCTCACGACGTCCACAGTGGCCATGTCTCCCCACTGCTCCCCAAATTCATGGGCAGGATAAACCACAGATTGGGTCTCCACAGTAACTAAGATTTCCTAGGACGCTGAAATTTCTAGGAAAGTGGTCGGTAGGTTCTTGTGCCATCTTGGGGACCAAATGGCACCTAAACGTGCCCTGGGGAGTCAGTGGGCAGGGCCCGGAGAAGCCTCAGCAGAGTTCATGAGGCCAGGACCACAGGCAGCAGGGGCGGGGGGGTGGGGGGAGTTGGGGGTCGGACCCGGGGTTTGGTGTGATTGGTTAAAAGCAAAGCACCAGGGCTCCTCCCACCCCAATTTTACTCCTTCGGATCCCGCAGTTATAGATCCAGAGAGTGTTAGGTCTTAAATTACTTGGAAAAAATCACCGAATCCTTTACCCTAAGTTGCCCTGGAACCGGTCTCCACCTCAGGCAAATCTCCGGAGAAAACCCTGTGACCACCTCAGGCTTGTGGGACAGACCCACGGTTCCCCTCCCCGTTGGCCCCAGCCTGGCTCCTTCCTGCTGTGCGCCCTTCAGGGCTCCAATCAGAGCAAACGGCGGAGCTGGAGTAGCCGCAGGAGCCCACTGCCACCTGGGCACGTGCAAGGACCTGACTAAGCGCAAGCTACCTTGCTGCTGTGGCGGGCACACTTCAGTCTGAGGGAGAGACACACGCCTGCCAGCCTGGCTCCTAAGAGACCGGCCACGCCCACAGCGACGGGGCCACTGCCAGGGTCTCCACGTGTCCCAGAGCGGACCAGGAGGCCGAGCCCACGTCTCTACCGTGGTTAGGGAGGAGCTTCCCCCGGGTCAGGGGTGAAGGGAACCACCTCGCACATCTCTGGGGACGCCCTCGGCCGGGTCCCACGGCGTGACCAGGCCTCCTGTCCACATCTGCTGAGGCCCACTCAAACTCCAAACACCGAATCTGGGGTATCTATCCTGGTACAAGACTCAATCTCTGTCCTGCTTCTGAAAGGCATCAGTGCTTTTATGAAAAAGCCAGCCATTTCTGTAAGAAACACTGAAATGAAGTAAGCGACCTGAGGTGAGTGCGAGGGGAGACTTTCTACCTGTGACCCCCACAAGCCGGGAGGGCGTGAAGAACAACCCCCGCCCCACCCTCGCCTCCGAGCCGTGACCCTGCAGCCAGGGCCTGAGCAGCAGGCCGGGCTGGGGGGCCGTGCAGATGCCGACCCTGCCCGCCCCTGTGCCCGCAGGGCTCCTGATGGCTTGGGGGGCCGGGGAGCCCGGCAGTTCACCTGCAGCACTGGGTCCTCTGTGTCCAGGCCCTGGGCCTCCGGACTCCTCGCTAACCCTGGGCTTCCGGGACGGGGGCCGAGGGGCTGACCCCGGAGGCGGGCAGGGCCCTGGCCCGGGCCTTTTCTCTGGCCGAGGGGCCGGGCAGAGACTCCCAGCCGCCCCTGCGGAGAGAGCACAGACCATGTCGGGTGTGTGCAGGCGTCGTTTTGACAGAGACATCCTAACACGGGACTATTTGGACACAACCTTAAAAAGTCGAACTTTCAACTCTCGAATAACGGTTAAATGAAATGCGAGATTAGCACACTTGGTCCACCGGGAACCTGACTCCGGCCGAACAGCCCAGGCCTGTGTGACAGGCCGGGCTGGGGACAGCAGGTGGACAGGGCCATGATGTGCGGGTCCCACTGCCAGCGAGGCTGCCCTGCGGGCCATGGGGGACTGTGTGGCCTGTGCCCAGCCCACTGAGCCCTTTACCATCAGCCCCACTGGGCAGTGAGGAACATGGGTACAGCCTGGGCCAGCAGAGAGGCCAAGGACAGCATGGGGCCACCCACCTGAATTCAAAGGGGGCCCCTTCCCCGACCCATCACCCCACCCTACCTCCTCGAGTGCTGCCCAGGGGGTCGGGCCAGCCCGGGGTCTCCAAGCACGCTTCTCTCCTGGGCAGCCGGGCCCCGCCTCCCGTCCTCTCTGCTGCCTTTCCTGCCGGGTCAAAGGTTACGTCAGGTTGGCCTGAGGAGCGAGGCGGTCTGGGGACCAGGTGGCGTTTCCAGTTCTCTTGACAGGACAACCTCTAAGCTCTCCCAGGTGGGGGAAAATCTCTTTTGACACTTGGTTTATTGCCAAACTTTAACAATTATATTGTTATCATCATATATAGGTACACATACGTACTAAGTTCCTGACACTACGCTTCGGATGGCTGAGGCCTCCGTTTCCAGGGACAGCCACCTGGGGTAAACACGCGGCCAGGGTGCGAGGGCCGCCGGCCAGTGACCGGGAAGGAGCCAGGCCGCCCCAACCCCGTGAAGGTCCCTCGTCCAGAAAGCCTCGCACGACCTAGATAACTGGCCATCCGAGTGACCCCCACTTCTCCCTTCCTGTGTCCTGATTCCCGCTGTTACGTTTTCAATTAGCCAATAAAGAGTGAACCTGCCAAACCCTGGACACCCGGGCATGACGGCGACAGACACGGGGCCCAGGTCCTCGCACACTTTCCCTCTCCACCCGTGACCTTGCCACACGCCCCGCAAGCGTGCCGTGTGAGTGCTAAGTCCTGTCCCCAAAGTGCTCTGAGGGGCTGCCTGAAGCGCATCCTGTGACGGTGAGCAGCAGCAGACAGTGGCCTGGCCCGGCCCGGGCCCGGAAGGGGGGTGGTGGTTGGGGGGCGGCGTGCCCTGGGCCTTCCTGGCCGAGGGCATCACTGTCCAGAGGCCAGGGCCATGCAACAGAGTGTGTGTGTACGTGTGTGTGCACAAACGTCATTACGTGTACACAATGTGTGCATGTTATACACGTAACATTATAACCCATACCCACCAAGTTCATTGCCAGGCTTTCTAATTAAACACACTCACTTAACACTTCTGGAACCCTCCGTGCCTTGACAGCCCCACCTCCTCTCTTGGATGAGACTCATCTCATGGGGAACTTGAGCATGACAAAAGTAGAGAACTTTCTGGCAAGAGTCGGGCAAAGTGACAGGTGAGACGCAGAGAACCCAGTCTTCTGGGGACAGGCCCCTGCCAGGGGACCCCAGGCTCACCTGCACCGAGACCAAAGTGCTCCCTGGGCTCTGCTGTCCCTGGGCCTTCGCCAGGGCTGCTGCCCGTCGGGGGGCCACCAGGGCTCTCGCTGCCCAGAAGAGGGTCCCTCTCTGCGTCACAAAGCTGGCGTCAGGGTGGGTGCCCCAGCTGGGGGCACAGCTCCCTGCCTCTTCCCTCCCCCTAAAGCTTACCCTGCAGGAGTGGCTGCCAGAGCTCAGGCTCCAGCCTTGGGTCTTCTCCTTCCGAGCTGCTGAAGCTGGAGCCGGAGCTGGAGCCGGTGCTGGGGCTGGGGATGGGGCCGGGGCCGGGGCCAGCCAAGCAGGCGAAGCGCAGAGGCCGCCCAGGCAGGATCCCCTTCAGAGAGTTCTCCAGGCAGTGAAGTGGGGAGGGCGTGGTGGCTGCCCCTGTGCAAGTGACAAGAGACCCTTCCGTGGATCAGCCTGACAGGGAGGAGGAGCCCCTGCCCGAATGAACGGGGATACTGCCCCGCCAGAGGCCGCAGACAAGCCCTGGTGGCCCGGAACATTCTCTCTGCCATGATGGTGAACGGAAGTGAAGTCAGAGCTTGGCCTGGCCCTGGCCCCACTGGAAAGCCAGCTGGGGAACTTTCCAGAAGTCTGAAGGCCCTGGAAGCCACCAGCAGTTGGTCCCAGCCAGGCCCTGAGCCTTCCTACCCAGGTCCCCCAGGACCGGTCCTCTGACAACAGAGACTCAGGTTGCCACAGGAGGCCCCCAATGGCTGCTCTTGCCCAGTGGGGGCACCAGAAACCCCACTAGGACCCACGCAGGTCAGAGCCGCCCAATACTTCAGCCAGCCACGGGCAGGGCTCCACAGCAGGACAAACTAAGTGGCCACGGCCGCGGGCGCCTGGCACCCCGCTCCTGTGCTCAGCAGCAGCCGGGGGAAAGAGTTCGTGACCGGGGGTAACAGAGGTACAGAGAAGGGAGGGAACCTAGTTCTTCATCACAGACTTTATTTGGAGGGAAACCTGCCAGGGAGTGCCGGCACCAGGCGTCAGCTCACCGTCTTGGGGCCACCTCCACGGTCCTGGCCGGGTGGCCACATGGTCTTTGAGCCCTCGCTGGCAGCAGGCCGGGACGCTGCTGGGGGCGCGTGCCTGTGGGCTGGCCGGCCACGGGCTCCCGGGGGGCGGGTCCGCCCTGAGGTGCACTGGCTCTCGGGCCTCGCTCCGCGGGCCTGTTTTAACGAGAGGCTGAGAAGCCCGTCAGCCCCACGGGGCCCCGTGTCGGCACCGAGGAAAGGAAGCTAACGGACAGAGGACCGCCCTCACTGCATCCTTGGGCACACAGCGCCCGGAGTGGCACACCGCCCCCACCCTGCAGACCCTCCAGGGCCTCTGCAGACCCACCCTCTGGACTCCTGGGGGCCCTGCGGCTCCGTGACTTTTCAGGCACTGAGGCACACGGGGCCAGCACAGCCACCACAGGAAGACAGTCCTCCCCGGCCAAGGCCAGGTTCAGGCCCGGACTCGGCAGCCGAGGGCCCTGCCCTGACTGCACCCCCACGCAGAGGCAGGCAATCCCTGGCTTTCCGGCCGCACACTACACTCTGCCCGGGCCGTTCCCAGAGCGTCTTTCCATCTCTGGGGTGGACGTGGGCCCGCCGGCGGCCGGGGGAGGCAGCGGCCGGGGTGCCAGCGCAGGATGCCTCTTCCCGCTCCCAGACCCGAGGAAACCATGCTTTACCTTCCTTGTCTGCCGTCCAGTTCTTGGGCTCCACCCTCCGGGGTTCTCTGTCCCCTGCCGAGGACCAGGACCAGGCAGGCTGTGACCTAGGCACAGGTATCTCTCTGAGACAGTTCTGCAGGCCCTGGAGGGGGGCGCTTCCGACCGGGGTCCCTGTGAAAACAAGTGTCTGCAGCCTTAGCCGGAGCTCAGCCTCTGTGCATCCCAGGGCCTCGCCCGCACCGCGTCCAGGGCAGCTGGGCCCACGGGCGGAGGCAGCGCGCTGGACCTGTCGTGGCAGCACAGGCCCCCCGAGCCGACACCGGGCCCCCCAGTCCGCGCAGGTCCGGCTCCGGCTGGGCCAACCCGTCTCGCCGCCTGCTTGGAAGTCAGGTCAGTGGGCTGTGATGAGGGAGACTGGCCGCAGGCAGGGGGCCGGGACCCCCAGCGCCACCCCTGTGACAGATGCCGCCACCTGGCCTGGCCCACAGAACGGCCCTGAGGACCAACGGGAAACACTAAGGGCGCCCTCTTGGGTACGACGGGGGAGGCGGAGAAAGACCAACACTAATGCGTTTCAACTGGGAAACAAAACCAAACTGCAAAGATCACATTTCTAGCGACGGCTGTGGAAGCAACAAAGCAGTGGCCAGCGCGTGGCGCCAGGATGGCCCAGTGTCAGTCAGGGGAACCCCAAGTGCGGTGCTCCCCCCCGGGGCACTGCTGAGTCCTGGGGCGACAGAGAGAGCCGGGGAGCGGGGCTGGAAGCTTCTGAAGGGCAGCGTGAAGTCTCCTTGCGGCCTGGGCTGCTCAGAGACGAGGTCGGTCCACAGAGCAGGCACGAGAGAGACGCGCCGACCCCACGCGGGAAGACCCGCGGCTGCTGAAACGCAGGGGCGCTGCCAGCGTCCAAGGAGCCCCAAGACGGAACAAGACGTCAAAGACCAATGCTGAGACAAAGCAAGGTGGCGGAGCGGTGTGCAGGACGCTGCCATCGGCGCGAGGGGACAAGCAGCGCGGCCGCACGAGGGCTCTGCAGGTGAGACCTCGCAGACGCGGAGGCCCTGGGAGGGCGGAGGGTGACGTCACCTTTCCTACATAACCTGCTGCGGCTTCTAAACAAGACCAGGCGATTCTACTGCTTATTTAAAACTAAAACTTGCAAAGGAAGGTCAGCTACGTTTTGGGAGGAAAAAGCCCCCACACCCCAGGGGCTGCTCCCTGGTAGGGTGCAGGAATCCAGGCCCCCAGGCACCGGAGGGCCCCGGGGCTGTCCCACGGGCCCCGACTGGCCTGAGCTCAGGGCCTGTGCCCCAGCATTGAGAGGAGCCAGGACTTGGGAGCCCCGGGGGGCCGGGCTCTGTGGACACAGCAGGCCAAGGCCTGTTATTCCTTGTGGGGAGAAAAGGGTCAAGAAGGGACACTGGAGAGAGAGTCTTGCAAGACTCTAGAGAGGTGACAGCTCGCCATGGGTGCGTCAATGCAGAGAGCCCTCGGGAGAGGCAGGCCACCCAAGGCACCCTTCAATGTGGTTCTGTGTGAACCCCACGTGGTTCTTTGCCTAAGTCAGAGGTCAGTCTGATGCCACAGGCATGTACTTCTTTGTAGCTGGGATAAGGAAAGATTTGACCCTAAAAAAGATCCCTTTTTATTTTTTAAGAGATCTTAGGTATTGTCCTGACCCTTCGGAGCCAAGTCACTAAGACAGGTGCCCCCACCTGAAACAAGTCCTGTGTCTCTCTGGGCACCCCGGTTCCGCTGCCAGCACTGTGCACAGGGACCCGATGGGGTGCCCCCATCCCTCCCCTGGGGTCGACCCCAAACCTCAGGCCAGCCAGCTCACCTTTTCCAGGCCTGCGCCCCTGGCTGCCGTCGGGGCTCTGGAAATCGAGGTCCCCATCTGTACTGCTGGATGAGGAGCAGCTGGTGGGGGTGCTGCGGGGCCCTGGGGGGAGGGCAGGGCCATCCCTGATGAAGCCGTGCAGGCCCAGAGCCAGAAGAGGCCCCACTGTGGCTTCTGCAGGAAACAGCACAGCTGGCACCAGGGGACAGCTGCCAGAGAAGAGGCCCCCTGGGCCCTGAGACCTGCCCCGGAGGACCTTCCCCCGGGGCCTCCCCCTTGCTCAGGGCACTCACAGTGCTGATCAACACCGAAGCACGTTCCCCTACGTGACCCTACGCCCAGGCTCCTGGGGCTGGAGGGTGAGGAAGAGCTCTTCAAGGGGGCAGTGGGCAGGGAAAGCTTAACCGGCTCCCACCCAATCAGGAGCTGTCTGGAGGCAGGTGTGACAGGGCGGGGGTGGGAAGGGAGAAGGACATGCACTTTAAGGGGCCCAGGATGAGGAGGGGGCACCCATCAGTGTCCTCGGCATTGCCACCCCAGCCCAGGGCCAGGTCCACCTTGACTGTGTGGTCCTCGGGGCTCCAGCTCGGGCCTCGGAGACCCGGCATCTCCCGGCTGGGGGCTCCGGAACCAAGAGGAGGCCGGCGGCTGGGGAGGCAACGACCGGCTCAGGGGAATGCCCTTCAGACAGGCCTCCAGGGCTTCCAGGGGCGAGCTCGAGGCACTGCTGGCTGGGACAGGGGAGACGGCCCTTCACCATCTCTGGCAGGTCCCCCAGCCTGGCGCCCGGCTGGCTGCCCCGCCCGCCTCCTACTGGGGGGACAAGTCCTGCGCCAGGCATGGGGGCCTGCCAGACAGGACAGCCTCCTGTGGGGACGTAGATCTGTTCTCTGTTCATACAAGGGGAACGACACCAGCTGTATCCCCAGGTCCTGGGGCGGGTGGGGAGACCCACTGTGTGCGGTGGCCAGCACCCCGCCAGCCAGGAACCCTCTGCAGATGAAGCCCCTTTCGTCAGAGAGCTCCCTCCCCGGGCAAGGCCAGGCTGAGGAGGGTGCGGGTGAAGGGAGGGGTTAAGTGCTTGGGGAGGACGGCCAGGTTCTTCCCCCGTGCCCTGGACCTGTGCCTTCCCCTGCGGGCGGGCAGAACCTTGTTGGGGGGCTGAGAACCCCCTCGGGACTTAAGGAGACGAGTCGGGCCTCACCTTGAGCTGTGGGGCCCCAGCTGGGCACTCGGACCCTGCTGGTGTCTCCGCCAGCCCCCTGGCTGCCGGTGGCACAGGGGCCGTGGGGCGGCTTGCGATTTGGACAAGACGCAGACGCTGGGGGGCTCTGGGCCCAGCTGTCCTCCATCTTCACAGAGAGCACATGGCCAGTGCCCGGGCAGGGAGGAGGGGTCTGCAGGGGTCTGGGCCCTGTGGGAAGCCCCGCGTGAGACCTTCAGGGGTTAGGACAGGGCTCCCGAGGCCGCTGGTCCCCACAGCAGCCTTGCCTCTGAGGCAGTCACCACTCTGCCACCAGCGGAGGGACCAAGTCTTACTCCCCGTCCTCTGCCAGCCTCCCCCCTCCACCCACCCCGGGGAACTCGAGATTTCCACAGGTTTCCACCACCAGCACTCCCCAGGCAGCCCCAAATCAGGCTCCGCCCCCAAGGCCAGCACACCTGTCTCAGCTCAACTTTCTCCCGAGTAGCCACCGAGCACAGGTGAGCTGCCGTGTGTGGAAATCCTAGCCCAGCCCACACGGGCGAGAACCCCAACATCAGAATCAACGCCCTGAATGTCTCTGGGCTGAAGCTCAGTCTTCTGTTCCGTCTCCCATCTCCCTCCCTCTACCCCCCACCCCTTCCGGAATTCTTGGCTTCTACTTTAAGAGCCAATCTGGGAGATGATCGGGAACTGATGCGGCAACTCCTGCGTGACCAGCTCCATTTATGGTGACAATCCCCGACTCCTGGCCACTCTGAGCAACACACAGATGTGTGGCCTGCGTGTCGCACTGTGGAGGGTCACCCACGGCCCTGCTTGGAGCAGCGGGAGGGGCGGACGATGTCCAGGGCCCACGCAGCCCAGCCAGGGGCCCTTACCTCCAGAAGTCCTCTTCCAGGCCCCTGCACCCTCCGGCAGCCGTGGGTCCCCCACTCCTGAAGGGCTGGGGTGCATGTCCTGGGCCACCGGGATCTCCTTCAGGCAGTTCAGCAGACCCTGGAGGGGACAACCCCCGGACGCTGCCTCCATCTTCACTGCGGGAAACAGCAACGCGTTTTCACCCTGAGCTGGGTGTCCCCCGTCTCCAGGACAAACAAGAAGTGGACAACCCGGGTAGGCGGGGAAAGAGGTCAGGGCCAGAAATCTGGAGGGCTGGGTCATCTTGCACAGGCCACTGTCGTCTCGGTGGCAGGTTTAAAGCCACTTGTCGCCATGCCTCCCAGAACCAGTTGGAGACAAAGGCAGAGCGCACGGTGTGTCTCTAGCGCAAACGGGGGAGTGGGCTGCTGGGTTGCCGCTTGTAGACCCTGAACGGGACGCACAGGCAGGAGGCCCAGCCTTTGCACACACGTGTGCGCACAGACACACACTGTGCCTAAGCCCCACACAGCCCTCTCAGGTGGGAACACTAAGTCCTACACCTTACAGGTGGGGAGGCGGAGGCTCCGGGAGCCTTCAGTACGCACAGCTAACAGGTGTTGGACTCTGGGACAGGTGCACTGGCCCCACCACGCTGCCGGGATCCCCCAAGTCCACGCTAAGTGCCCCACTCAGTGTCAGGGGAAGTGGCACTCAGCACCCCCACCTCCTAGGCCCCATGTAGGGGCGAGTAAAGAACACAGAAGGGCCCAAGTTCTGCGTTTCAGTTTTCTTCACCAGCTGCCCAAACGGTGCTGTCGGAAAGCCCCCAGACCCTGAGGGTGCAGGAGCAGCCAAGCTGGAGACAACCCTTCCGGAAGACACTCCGTTGAGAGGGAAGTATCTAGAGAAAGCCAATTCGGGCTTCAGGGGCTTCGGCCTGAGACTCATCCCCAGGACTCACCTCTGCTGGGTGGGCTCCCGGGCCCTGGCCCCACCCCGGTTAGTGGGGCCAGGCCAGGGCTGGGAGGCAAGCGAGGAGCTGCCTCAGGCTGCTGGGGCCCGGGCACAAGGATTTCCTTCAGGCAGTTGATGAGGCCTTGCAAGGGGCTGTTCCCAGGAGAGGTTCCCTCGCGACCTGCAAGATCGGCCGGGGTCACCGCAGCTCCGAGGGTGGCAGCCACGGGAGGACGCAGCATCGGGATTCCCAGCCTGTGCGCGGGAATGGGAGGGACCGCTCCTGCGCTGTCGGGTTGTCAGGCAGCTGGGACGGGCGATGACGCCACGTGCCTCCGTTTCCCACCCGCTCAGCTCCAGCATGGGCCCTGCTCTAGGAGCACCAGCCTCTCACCCGCCCCGGAAGTCCCCCTCCACTCTGCCCTGTGGCTCTTCCTTCGGTCAGGGCTGCCGGTGGGAGGGCTGCGCTCCCTGCAGGGGGCTCCAAGGCTTTCCTGCTCTGCAGGCCCGGGCGTGTCCGCAGTTTCTGCAGCAAGAGAGACGGGAAGGTCTGTCCAGCCCTGGCTCCTGACCCCTGGGGAGGCGCCCAGGTCTGGTGCCCATAGAGGGACGGGCTTCTCCCCCCCCAAACCCCCAGGGCGGGCAGCCAAGTCATGGGAACCTCAACTGGTTGCAGAGCCAGCTCCTTTGAGGCTGTTCCAGAGGTGCTGCCTGGGGAAGGTGGGGAGGGGGCAGGGTGCCCTTTCCTTTTCCCTCCCGGTGACTGTAAATACCAAGACTGTTCACTCCCAAAGCCTCGGACTTGGGCTCGGCAAGTGACAGCAGCAACCTCATTGTGCAGGCCCTGGCTCTGCACTCACGCTTCTCAAACGTGGGCACATGGAACCCCGGAGTGGATCTGCCGGGCGGCACCCGAATCCACAGGCTAAATGGGGCGTGTTTTTCAGGAGTGCTGCTTTTATCCCACGTTAAGTTAAAATATTTTTTAATAAAAACAGACATTCGAGCAAATGCAAACCTTGCAAGAATTTCACCAAATGAAGTGAGACCCTGGAGAAAGTCTGGCTACCCTCGCCCTCCCCTGCTCCCCGGCTGCCTTGATGGGCAGGTCTGAGAACCCGACCAGGTGCGCACAGGCGTGTTACCTGCTGACGGGCCTGCACGCCAGCCGCCGCCCCCACGCCCGCTGTGTGAGCAGCGTAAGCACTCAGCGCTCCACAAGCAGGGCTCCCGGGGTCCTGAGCATCACCCCCACTCTGGTGGACAGACGGGGGCCGAGCACCTGTCCCGCTCCCCAGGGAGCTTGCGCCCATTTAGCAACGAGGGAAACCGAGTCTCAGAGAAAATGAACAGGGCATGGGGTCCAGACCCCCGACTCGGGCTGGGGCCCTGCCCCCTTGGGTCACACTCACTGATAGGGAGGGGACTTCCCTGCCCCCTGGCTCCGGGAGACCCGCTAGACGATGAGCTGCTGCTGGGCGTGCTGGCCAGACTGGACCGGCCGACGGGCGGGTCTGGAAGGCAGCTGGGCAGGCCTTGGAGAGGACAAGTCTGCACCATGGCAGCCGCTGGCGGGAGGAGGGAGAGGACACCAGAAGCTGAAATGTAACCCAGCAGCGGGTAAAATGCTCCTGATACTGTCCCATCCCAGCCCTTCCTTGGCGGGTTCCACCAACAACGACCAGGACAGCAGTCAGCTCTGCCTTGTCACCGTGAGCTCTAAAAGGCCGGTTCACAGTCTCAAAGGAGCCCTAGAGGCTCGGGCTGGCGGGCACAGACCCCCTGAGGAGGGGAGGCCTGCGGAGAGAAGGGCGAGTGAGCAGGGCACGGGGCAGGAAGGAGAATGGGGAGACGGGAAGAGCACAGGCCTGGGGGGGGGACTCTGTCCCCACTGGCCACTCAGACGAGGCACAGCTTCCCTGTCCTCACCTACAGAACAGGCGCCGGCCTCACCTGCCACTCAGGGCACAATGTGACGGGGCCACAAGGGTGTGGATGAGGCCGTGTAGAAACCACCACGGGAAAAGTCAGAGCTGCTGTGATACCGCCTACCACGTGCTAGAGACAGGCACACCACTGGGGCGCCCACGAAATGGGGCGACTTCCCCTGGGGCCTGGCAGCAGCAGGCAGGCACACGGCACAGGGCATGCGGCGCTGCCACAGCTCGAACTTCACCTTGCGGACGGCAGAGGCCGCCCTGCTGCCCAACTTACCCTCGGGGCTCGGCCGTTGCCCGTCCAGGCTGGCTCCCCCGCTCTCAGGGCCGACTTCCCCGAACAGGAACCCGGGGATCTCCTTCACCAGCTGCACCAGCGCGGTGAGATGCAGGCTGTGCTGCGGTGCTCCTCCTGCCGAAAGGCCACAGGGAGCCCCCACATCCCACGTCAGCTCAGCACTCACGCTTCTGTGTCGTCCCACACCAGCACCATGTGGGCAGCAGCGAAGGGGAGACCCGTGGCCAGGAGATAAGAGGCCCTGGGCTCAGGCCTGGCAACCTGCCCGTGGGCACAGCCAGGCCTGGGGGCACCTTCAGGGGCTGCAGGCGGGCTCTGCGCAGGGGGTGGCAAGAAAGGAGCCTCCAGAGGTGCTACAGTCCAACGGCGACCCCGGGTTTCTCTGAGCAGGTCACGCCACCAGCAGGTGTACCAGCCCAGAGGGACGAGGGGTGAAAGGTCAGGGTGGGGTTGGGGCCAGCAGCTTGGCAAGTTGGGGAGGGCTGATATCACAGTGTCCAGTGAGGAGAGGGGCTGGGGGCTAAGGACCACATGGTGGAAGGGACAAGAGTGAGTCCACCTGGGCCCGGGCTGCCCAGGGGGACCAGGACACACAGAGGGGCCTGGCCTTGGTCCACAAGGTTTCTCACCTAGAGCACCTCCTCCAGGAGGTGCCTGTCCCTCGCCCGCTTTGCTCCTGCTCCTGGCTCCGCCAGGCTCCGCGGGAGACAGGAAAGCAGAGAGGGGGACCGGCTCAGTTGTCCCTGAGAAAAAAAGAGGGACGGTCCCCCTGGAACGGAAGCTCGCCTCTGCCCCCCAAGTGCAAGCACGCAGGCGGCCCCAGTGCCCACACACCCACACACCTGCTTACACGTCTTCCTGTGGCCACCCAAACCCCAGGGACCGCAGAGCGCCAGGGCCCGGCAGACCACCTTGCTCAGGGTCTCCCCAGCTTTTAAGCGCCCCCACCACAGCGTACCCAGAACCCTGGTGGAGTCCAGAGAGACAATGGCACAAAAGATCAGCGAGGCTGCCGGCTCAGCCCCCAGCTCGGCTGAAAGCCGCCTCAAATGCTGTTCCTTTTGTAAATGAAGACTGAAGGCCTGGGGGCAGGGGGTGGGGGCCCCCCAGAGAGACTCTGGATGCGCTGGGTGCTGGACCAGGCCCTTGCACTTTCAGCCCGGACCCACGCCAGCTCCTCACCCAGGGAGGCCAGTGCCTCGTAGTTCTCCTGCATCACGTCCCTGTAGAGCTCCCGCTGCCCCTCCCCCAGCAGCTGCCACTCCTCCTCTGAGAACTGCACGGCCAGGTCCTGGAAGGCGATGGGCACCTGTGGGCACAATCTCCGGGGAGTTGGCTGGCTCCATTCCCGAGGCCGGTGCACACTGGGGAGCGGGGAGCAGCGAGTGTGGGGCGGGCACCCAACGCGCAGGACCGGGAGAAGGAGCAACAGGGAGATTCGTGCTCCCAGGGCAGTGACGGGAGTCGGCTAGGTCCCCCCGGAAGGAGACGCTGGAGTCCTCACCCCAGTACCTGTGAACGTGGTCTTACTTGGAAATAGGGCCACCGCAGATGTCGTTAGTTAAAATAAGGTCATACTGGAGTAGGGGAGACCTTCCCCCAGTATGACTGGCGTCCTTGTCAGCAAAACAGAGACACGTGGACACGAGAGACAGCCATGTGACCACAGAGGCAGAAGCTGGAGTGACGCAGGCGCGAGCCAAGGACACCCGGGGCCCCCAGAAGCTGAGTCACTGAATCCGCAAAACATGACACGGGAGATGAGGGGAGACTACCGTACATGAAGGAACTGGCCATTCTGACTAATCTGTCTGTCCCCTGAGAGTGTGGTCCCCGTAAGTCAACTTCTGTAAGATCCGTGACCAGGGGTGTGAGGACCAACATCGGGCTCTGCTCCTGCTGAACGAGAGTCCCACCCAAGACACCCCTCCCCGCCCCGCCCCAGGATGGGTTTGGAGGCTCGTTTCTGCTCCACCTTCTGAAGCTCAACCCAGAGCTGGCTCCGCAGGACCGCGTTGATCCAGGGCACAGGCTGATGACACAAATGCACTGAGCCACGCAGGGTCCACCTTTCTAGCAAGGCCACTTCCCAGACCGGGGCCATTAGCTGTCCCCCTCCCGGGCCCCTCTCTATGGAACGCGGGCCGCGCTGGGAATGGCAGCCAGCCTGGACACCTCCCTATCTGTTGATGAGAGCCGGGGCTCGTGGGCACGTGGCTGCTTCTCTGCGTGTGCCGTTCCCCGACACACCCGTTTACAAGGGCGCCAGGCGCACCGGCCACCCAGCCAGCCCCTCCCAGCCAGCCCCTCCGCTCCGGCTGCCTCTCTCCCCCGCCCTGTCTAACTTTGACACCTACGTGCTGAAGGCATTCTGCTGGCTGCTCAGCGACATGTGTCACACACAGGCTCTGTTCTCGAGGGGCCCACAGGTCAGCAGAGGTGTGATTCCGACATGTTTCAGACCACTTCGGATCTCCCACCTGATTAGCAAACGGCCCTAACGCGGGTGACACATCTGTCCTGGCAGTGACGAGTGGAGCAGGACAAACGGCCTCAGGCTGAGCCTAGGGCTCGGGCCATTGGACTGAAATTGCGGTGTCCCTTCCACTGTGCTTGACCATGGCCACAACCAGTAACAACGAGGTCAGTAAACCTTGAGAAACCCAGCATCTAACACCCAATTTTCTAAATGATTATTCTCTGGCCAAGTCTGCAGGGACAGACGTGGGGTTATCGTAATCCGACATTGCCACCCGTCTTGATAAAAGCTGAACATGTACACGGATTTGTTCAAGGTGGTGAGGGGTGAGTCCTGAGCACAAGGAACGCTCCCGTAGCCTCTGCTACATGGCACGGCCCTGGCTGGAGCGGGAACGGGGAGCAGGCCCTGGCTGGAGCGGGAACGGGGAGCAAGGGCTGGGCAGAGCCGAGCGGAGGTGCTGCCTGAGGGCTGGCTCAAGTCAGCACGCAGCGCCTGCGCGGTGAGCCGGGTGGAAAAGACTCGGCACCCTCGGCCTCTCCAGTCAGCAGCTCTTCACAACAGAACCGACAAAACAAAGGGCTTCAAGGTGCCAGTGACGCACCTCACTGTTGGGAAGTCCCCGCCTCACCCTAGATCCATGACGTCACGGTCTAGTTAGTTCTGCGCTTAGAGACAGGCGTTTTCCAACTTCCCAGGTGACTCCGACATGCCATCCAGTCACAGGCTGGAGACTGGGTGGCACCTGCCTGGTCCCCTGAGAAGGAAAACTCCCCTGGTGAACCGCCCCCCGGGCCCCACTCCTCTCCCCAGACACCAGTGGCCCAGGCGGCTGCTGTGGACCTTGAAGGAGCAGTGAACATTTCATGCCGATTTCCACCGGAAATAGGGTGGCTCGTCAATGTCCCCTTCGGTGCCTTCAGTGACGGGCGCCTATCCCACTCCCAGTGGCTGGTGCTATCACGGGCCTGATTCGGCAGTTACGAAGTTCTGGGCACAGACAGGGAACAGTGCGGGGGTCGGGGTTTGCCCTCAGGAGCCAGGCTGCGGGGCTTCCAGTCCCTGCTCCACCTCGGATTGGCTGTGGCACCTCGCCAAGCTCATCTCTAAGACCGGGATCACAACGACCTACACCACAGGGATGCTGTGAAGATGAAATGAGTTAATACAGGAAAAGGGCCCAGAACAGATGCTGGGATGTAGCAAGTGCTATGATTAGTGTTACTGCTGCCAAATCCGCCTGCTTGACACCCGGCTGCAGGTCACAGCCTGCCAGCTCTGGCTACACAGCATGGGCTCTTCCCCACACGCTCCAAGTGCCTCTTTATCGCCCGGCTAATATACCCAGCTCTCCTAGACACCGGAAGGCACGGTTCCCGGGCCTGTCACCACCTCAGCCCCCAAACCACCTCTTCTATGACGAAGTTCTTATAAAATAGGAATGAAACGGACTGCGGCCAGGGTAGGTGGTCCCATCAGTGGCCTTCCTCTGCCCCCCAAAAAGCAGAGAAGTAAGCAGTGTGTGTGCAAGGGAGTCAGCAAGAATGAGGGTGAAAATGTGAAAGAAACCCACCTCTGACTCCCAATCTGGACCCACCACCCTCCCCCAGCCCTACTTCACCTTCTGGGCCCTCAGACCACCACCCTCCCTCAACCAATGGGAGAGAAGCTTTCTGGGCTGATCCAGGATTGCCGTAACGAAGCAGCCTACTGGCTCACTGCTGCCAGGCTGGTCCTCCTAAGACACTCCTCTGCGGTGTCACCAGCCTAGCCTGAAAACTGCAGCTTCTGTGCCCACAGGACCGGTCCATCTTTCCTTGTCCTTCCCAGCCTGACCCACTCCCCAAGCATGCCTCCGGCTCGGGCACCCTGCACCCTGCTGCCCCCACCTGTGGGCCCGCTCCCACATTCCTGGGCTTCTGGGAGTGGCACTACACAGGGAGACAGGAGGCCCTCCCTGTTCCTCTCCATCTGACTGTGCCCTACTGCTCCCCAAGGCCACTCCTGGCCACCTTCTTCATGGCGCTATGCAGTGTGAGCCCACACCGCTCCCAGAACATCAGATCTGAAAGATCGGTGGTCCAACCTCTGTTGGGAAGCGACCAACAGCCAACCCTTGGCACAGTCGGGACGGACAAGACCCACCTGCACAGCAGAAGCGACTGTGGCTGGGTCTCTTGTGTATCTCTCCTTACACGCTTACTTGTGCTAATAACTGGGGGTGGGATCTTTAGATACTGGTACTTTACTCCTGAAAACAGGCACAGTTCTTATGATTTTGTGCAGAATGACTTGCTGACTATAGAACAGAAGTCCCTAACAACCCTAATGCTGCCTACTCCCCCCACCTGGAAAGTTAAGGATAAAATTAAACTATAGGCAGACCAGCTGCCAGACGCTGGAGGAAGCCGTTGCTGGGAATGCCCCCTAAACAGTTACCACCTGAAGGCTCAAGATTTATTAGAGTCACTACTCCTCCCATACCCTGGACAGGAGTGTTTATTATTAAGAACAGATGAATAGAGAAGGTAGGAGTTTTAGTTAGATATAATGATTTATTAGAGTCACTACCCCTCCGTTACCCTGGACAGGAATGTTTATTAATAAGACCAGATAAATAGAGAAGGTAGGAGTTTTAGTTAAATATAATGATCTGAGTACATGAGAGCAAATATAAAGAACCCCCCCGCCCAAGATAGATATCAAAAGTCCTAGGCTAAAAACTATTAATCTAACTCAGACTATTCAACATCAAAGAACAAGGACTAACTTTTACACAAACCTTTAAATCACTCCTTGCACCCTTTTTAACTTAGAACAATCCCTAGGACCTTAATAAATATCTAGTTATTAATTAGTACCTGAAAGTTTGTGCCTGACACTGTTCTTAGCTATTTGATTGATAACCCTCTTGATCAAAACAACCGTTTGTTCAGCATAATTGAAATCTGAAATGTTCTGTACTTTTTCTGATTGCTTATGTATTAGCTTTTTTTCCGCCTTGATGATTGCGCCACACACCTGTTTCTCCCAGTAATTGTATAACCCTCCTTATAAAAATAAAAGAAAAATTCTTTCGGGGAGTCAGTCAGATCCAAGAGGTCTGGCTGTCCTCTGGCACTCCACTGAGGGTGTCTGGCTCCATTTCATTTCGCTGAACCGTCCCTCCTTCGAGGACCCTGAGACCCACCAAGGCAGGACCCCAGCAAACCTCTCCTTTTATAGGACAGGAAACTGGAATGAGGAGGCCCTAACATGGGGCCAGTGGGCACATCTGAGTATGGGTGTCCCTGGACCCCTAACTGGACCGCCAGAGCTGCGAGGGAGGCAGCCCCTGCTCCCATAATGCCCAGGGGCATGAATGACACCGACGCCCTGGCACAGCGACTGCTTGGCCTGAACACAGCCTGCCCCAGACCCAATCCCCATGCTACACCCCCAACCATGGAGTGTTCAGCTGCCTGAGACTGGCCCAAGCTCAGGTGCCACCCCAATTACAGAACTCGCTCCAGGAGCCCGCCAAAAACAGGTGACAACTCCCCACCGGTATCACCCAGTTTTCCTAGCACCCTTACATAACTTGTCTGAATTGTGCCCCTCAGCTCCCGGAGCTGCACACCTCAGCCAAAGGATAAAAGCTGGGAGTGGTGGGCATGGACTAGTAGTAATATGTCTCCCCCGCTCGCGAGCGGAGGCGAGGTGTCTGTTCAGTAATAAAAAGTATCAGATTTACTCCTTCTCCTGAGGCCTTCTTGCCCACCGCTTCCAGGGTATCTAACAATTAATTAAAATTAAGAAGCCAAGCCGAGGAAGAAAGATGACCATTCCAAAGGTCCGAGGTTCCAAAGGTGGAGAGACGCTCCTCGTAGGTGTATACAGCAGGCGACGCGTGGGGAGGGGTCGCCCGAGGACTGGACTACACCGCACGACGTCCTGCGCACCCGGCCCGCGCGGCCCCGTACAGCCCGATCCCAAAGTTGGAGGGTCCCAGGCTCTACCCGCTGCCCCCGGGGGCCGCGCCGAGCTCGGGGAGCAGACTGGCTCAGGAGTGCATTAGTGCTTTCCGCCCCCAGCCCCCGTCCGGCTCACGGCGGGGTCCCTCGCGCCTTACCTGGTTCGCCATCCCGGAGTCAGCCTCCGCTCCCAGCTTCCGGCGCGGTTCCCGTCGCTCGCTCCCCAGCCCGCAGGTCGCGGCGCGACCCTCAGCGACGCCGGCGGCAGAGATCCAGAGGTAGGAGCGGGAGTAGGCGGGGCCGGGGTCGCGGACCGCGGAGAAGCGGCCGGGGAGGGAGCAGTGCGGCCAACCCTACGCCTCGCTTCCCAGGAGGGGTGGTCCCGCTTCCGCCCTGAGACCCCAGGCCTCGGCGGCCTGCGCGGCGCAGGCGCGAACTACACTTCCCAGAGGGCGCCGCGGCGCCGGCCGGAGGCGGTGCGAGCCCCTGAAGACCTGGAGTAGACCGCTCCTCACCGCCTTAGTCGGGGACCCGGTGAAGCTGCCAGGAGTGGCTGGGCGCAGTGACCCGCCTGGCGGCCAGCTTATGGTGTGTTTGCTCGAGTGTACGCGTCCTTCCGTCTGTCTGTCCATCCATCCTTGCATTCAACAGTTACTGAGCGCATCCTCTATGCAAGGTGAGGATGCGCGCATGAAACGGAACCGGCCTCTCCCAGACGGCGCCTCTGTTAAACCGACGATAATCGAGGCCGGGGTGTGTGGGGGGGGGGCGTGGGCGTAGCGAGTGGCCCCAGGGGTGGAGAGGGACTGCAGGCCTGCAGCGTGGGCCCAGATCACGGGCGGGCGGGCGTGGCTTCCAGATCCTGGCACATCCTCACGTGTCACCCCGCTCCCTCGCTCACCACAGCATTGACCCGCGCGTGTCATATCTTGGCTGACTGCTGATTTATTTGGTTGATTGTGGTAACCTCAGAAGTTCCTGGCACGTAGTAGGCCCTC
>PVJI01014559.1:32107-43976 GCA_004026765.1 Micronycteris hirsuta
CTGAGGGGCTCAACCTGCTCTGAAAGACAGAAGCTTGCCTGCGGCATAGAGAGCCCTCTTCCCTGCCCCGTCTCTGGGTCTCTGGTACTGGTTATCTTCCTCTGGAATATTCGGGGAAAGGGAATTTTTTACCCAGTAGTCCCAATGTTGGTCCCTGTAGTAGCTCTGGCCTGCCATGCATCTCTGTTGGCTTGCTGCCGGTCACCTCCCAGAACCCTGGGGTACAATGTTGACATTGCTTTGGCCTGGCCTCCAAGAAGGGCTGAGAGGAGGCTACTCTCAATCACTGCCCAGCCCCGCATCTGGGCAAAGCCCCTTCTTCACACCTAGCAGTTCAGGGAAGCTATACAGACTGAACTGCCAGACTCCTTCACTGTGTTCCTGTGACCAATGGGCTGAGACCTGCCCCATCCAATCGGATCTGTGCATCTATGTTCTTATTTGCATCTGTACTGATCCATTAGAGCCACTCCAACATGTAAAACGAACCAATGAGGATAGTGCTATTTGGACCAATCACTGCAAATTTGAATTTCTCATTTGCATAAAAATAGACAAATTGGGTACCAGGGTGGGAAGTTGCCTGATGAAGACAGCCTCCACTTTGTCTCTGTGGTTTCTTCCCGAGGCTATTCCCCCAGTATGCTAACTGTTCATCTGAATTAAGTTTCTTCTCTTCCCACACTCCAGATTATTGGTAACATTGAACTTTTGCTGGCAATACCTAAGGAATCCCTGACACAGGACTGGTGTGTGTATCTGTGACCAGCTGTTGGACGATTTGAAGAGATCACAAGGCTTTCACAGCATGGAAAAGTAAAACTTAAAATTCAGCATCTGATCTCAGGATCCCTAAAGGCCCCAGAACCTCATGGTAAGTCCCTTGCCTGTGCTTTGAGCCTGGTGTTCTACCTCCTTGCTGAAGTCAGCTTCCTTCTTACTGAATTTGTTCCTACTCCTGGCTCTGCCCCACACCCCACCTTTGGTCTCAGGATCCCTTAATTTAGAAAAAAAAAAAAAAGTAGTACGACTAATCAGGAAAGCCACAGCTTTATTTTATTGTGTACAGCATCTAGGTCCCTCTTTGACTCAACCTCCCCATCCCTGACCAGGACTGGGGTCTATTCGTTGACTCTGGGTCAGCAGTTGCTAAGAGCAAAATATCCTATTTGTTGAGTGACCGATTCTCCCAGTTTTTGACAAACCTCTTTTCTATTCCCATACCTCCCAAGACTTAGTGGCGCCTCCGACCTCTTCATGCATCCATCCCTGCCTCTGTAATTCGGTTTAAAGTGTTTATCTGGCAGTTCTGGATGGGGACAAAGGCAGGGGTGCAGCTGGAACACATTTTTTAAAATTTCTCAATAATTCAAATTGGCTTTTCAGCCCATCGATACTGGTTTAAATTGCATCGTACTTGGCTTTGGCTGTCATGGTCATTCTGTGAATTGGCTTGTGGAGAATGAGCCAGCTACAGTTTTCCCAAAGAAATGAGTTCGCTTCCGCTAAAGATAAATAGTACTGTCCACTCTTCCATGTGAAAATGGCTGCAATCGATTTAATTACTTAAAGTAGTTAAATACTCTAAAATAATTTCCCGATTTTCGTTATTTCTTTTTATATTCAACTGGTTTTTTAAAAGAAATTTTAAATTCTTTTATGGGTCTTTTTAAATTCTTGTATGGGTCTTTTTTTTTTTTTTAACTGACTAATACATTTTGTAGGAACAGAAGGAATACAACAAAGATTAGAATTTTATAATATGCATTAGGCATTTATATAAAAGTGTTCCATTTTTCTCAAAAAAAATTTCCTCTATTTCCTGCCTTTGCTATTTGTTCAGCATAATAACCAGAAATTACTATTCTCGTAGATAAGGGGCTCCAGCGTGTTGGGCAACAATTATAACCTTCCATGTCAAGCCATTATCGCCTCCAAAACCTCCCTTTCATGTCACTGCACTGTCTCCCTGAAGTGCAGTAACAATATACTCTCTCTACTCAAATTCAAAGAGCCTGGACAAAAGCTAGAAGCCCAAGGATGTTTAGGTACTGATTTAGTAACAGTGTCTACTGGCATAAATCTATTTCTTCCTGTCATTCAAATTGCAATAATAGGAAGGAAAGCTACTGTAATGAGAAAGGAACTCAAAAGCGAGATCATTAAATATCACTAAATACATTTTAAATATAAATACCATGTATTTCCTGATTAGTATCAGGTAATTATCTACACTATCTACCCGGAATTCTTCTGGTCTAAGAGAAAATGTCAGAGACAATGACAAAGAAGGTGCTTCAGATTATTAGGTCCAGTTTGAAAACCATGAGGTCCTCTGGGACAGTCACTTAGTCTTTCTTTTTATCAGAGACTTCTAGTGGTCCTTTTGCTGGTAATGCATTTATGTCTGCGCCCTTGTAGTCTCTGCTTTTCTCGTTGGATTCTTGTACCGCTTTTCTAGGCCCCACACGACTAACAAAGGGGGAAGTCAGAGGGCATATGTATGGCTCCAGGAACTTTCTGTAGCCCCAGAGCAGAACTGGAATGAGGATACAAGGAACGCACACCATTGTCCCAGGTGTGAGCTCCTGAACTGCCGTGACCACCAAGCCCAAGGGCAATGGCCCGTGCTTCTGGGAGGGACGTCAAATGTATGGGTCTTTTAAAAAGTTATCTTCTTGTTACTGAGTTTTGCCTTGCAGTAAGAGAATGTAGTACGGGGTGCTGATTTCTTTTTTGTTAAGGATTTTCTGAGACTTGCTTTGTGGCCAAGTATGCAAATAGATGTTCGAAAATGTTCCGTGTTCGCTTCGAAAGAGTATAATCTAGTGTTGATTGTAGGGATCTAGTTAGGTCAACTGAACCAAGCTTATTGATTGTGTTATTTATATCTTTTTTTTTTTTTAATTTAATTTAATTTTATTTTTTTTAAATTACTTTATTGTTGTTCAATTACAGTTATTTGCATCCTCTCCCTCCCTTCCCCCTCCCCCTAATTGTGTTATTTATATCTTCTATATCTTATCATTTTTTGCCTTTTTGATCGAGGAGTTACTGAGAAAAATGTATTAAAATCTATCAGGATTGTGCATTAATCAGATTTCTCTGTATATTTCTGATAATTTTTGCTTTAGATATTTTGAGACTGAGTATATAGGTTTAGAATTGTATTTTCCTGGGGAGGGGTTTATTTTATTATTATGAGTACTCATTACCCTAATAATACTTTTACTCTATAGTCCACTTTATCTGATACTGATATTGCCACACTCACTTTATTTTGGTCAGTATTTGATATTCTTTATCATCTTTTTACTTTCAAACTTACTATATATTTATATTTCAGATGTGTGTTTTATAAGAGTAAAACTTTCCATGCTTACATATATTGGCTATTAAGAGTGTTTGCATTAGTTTTGTGGAAATCAGCGAGAAGATAAAACTATTTCTTCTATAACACTGAGAGGCAGGGCTCAAGTGGAATATCTCACTATTGACAAACAACTGTTACTGCATTTAAAATATCACATTTTACAGGGAGGAGTGGGCAGATCTGAGGGAGGAGGGGAGGAAGGAAGGAAGGAAGGAAGGAAAGATGGATGGGGAGAATGGGGTTCTCACTCCTGGTGCTGCCCTACCTGGAACAGAGTGAAGACTTGCCTATTAGACAAGGGAGGGGTCCCAGGAATGGAAGGGTGAACTCCTGGCCAGAGAGGGGTCTCCAGTCAGCTTGTGATGGCTCTGCCAGTTTCACCGGCCAGCCAGGAATACATAGAACTTCCTGTACCGTGGCATGCGTGGGTTACACAGGTGAAATAAGGTAAGGAGGAGCTCTTACTAGGCAAGAGGGTGCAGCTCAGGGGTAGAGTGTTTGACTGCAGATCAACGGGGCCTTGGTTCGAAGCTGGGTGCCCCCTGGTGGTGACCTGCTTTATTGCCAGATACCTTGATGTGTATTTATTGCCAAATGGCCTTGATACCACATTCTACTAAATAGCAATGTCTTTGGTGGGTTTTGTGTGTTCTGAACCCCTTTGCTCCAGGCTGGGTCATATGTATCAGTCTGGGCCAATCAGAAGACAGAAACCACACAGTCCTTTAAACAGGGAAAGTTTAATATAAATAATTATTGTGCTATAAGAAGAGAGTCATTACAAAGTCTCAAAGAAAACTCTAAAGGTGCCCCTGGGGTGAGGGACCCAAGCAAGGGCAAATTTGGAAGGGGAACCGTTCCCCAAAGCTGGGATTCAGACCTGTCCACAGTTGTCGGGTAAGCAGGAAGTGGCCTTCAGGGACACAGGTGAGTCACTTGGAAGTGTGAGGACCGGAGTATGCAGTGTCCACACCTGTAGGGCGTGGGAACCAGACTCGGGCAGAGGCAAGCCCAGGCTGGCCGGCTGGTGCATGGAGGTAGCTGGGGTGGGGAGCATGAGAGTGCTCAGAGGTGCAACAGGGGCTGCGAGGCCACAGAGGGGCTTCATTCTCTGGGTGCAGGTCTGGGACAGAGCAGCACTAGGTGTCCTCACACACCTGCAGCACCAACCGAGCATGCAGCAGGAGCCGGAGGAAAACAGGCAAGAACAGGCAGCGGGAACTGGAAGAGAAGCCTCATTTCCCCCTGCAACATCCCTCTGGCGCCCTCTACCGATAACTGTTAACATTGTGTTCACTTAAAGGAGAACTGCTGAATCAGTCCTATCCCAGAGCCACAGTGAAACGGTGAGCTTAGAGCTGGGAGTCGATACATTGATAACCCGCACACCACGTGACTTCTGTTGGCCAACAGGATGCTAGCAGACGTGATGCGAGCAGGAGCGTGGGATCTGCGCGCAGGATTGGGTTTGCTCTCCGACACTTCCACCATCACCATGGGATGTGCTTATTACCCTGTATGCTGCTCCCCTTCAGCCTGGTCCGCAGTGTGGAACAGGGCCCCACCCTGAACCCAGCTCCGCGAGAGGAGCCAAGGACAGTTAGACCTGTAGCCTGTAGCCGGCCCATCCAACCAAGCCCCGCCTAGATCAGCCGATTCACACACAAACCCACAGGCATGAGAATAAATGCTTACTGCTGTGTGCCACTGGTTGGGGAGTGGCTTATTGTGCAACGTTATTGTGACTAAGACTGACAAATACTGAAATTGATATGTGGAAGGGGCTCCTGCTATAGCAAAAGCCTAAAATACACATAACAGCTTCATGAGGAAGCCGTGGGTGGCAAGGAAGCTGTGACCATCAGCTGAGAAAACAGCAAGGACAGGAAAAACAGAGGCTCCTGATAACCTGGCAGGCAGCAAATATGCTTGAACTTGTAGAGTTGGGGGTAGGCTATTTCAAGGCAATGGCAGGTGAACTCATGGCCAGAAAAGTGGTCTCCGGTCAGTCTGCGATGGGCCTGCCAGTTCGCACAGGCTGGTCGGGAATAGACAGAATTCACAGTGTGCTTTGGAATCCTTGGGTGTGGTTACACTGGTGAAATCCGCTGAGGAGGGCTCTTAGGTGGGTAGAACTCAGGTGTGGAGTGCTGGACTGCAGATCAATAGGTCCCTGGTTCAAAAACGGGTGCCCTCTGCTGGTGGCTTGTTTTATTGCCGAATACAGATAAAAGACCTTCCTGGGTTTTTTTTTGTTTGTTTGTTTGTTTTCTTTTATTAGTATTTATTTTATGACGAATTTACTCCCAGGCCATCCGGTTTTGCTTCTTCAGTTTCTTCTGGGATATCTTTGTCTTCTGTGCAGCGTCCTCTTCTGGGTTAGGCACAACCTGCTCTTTTTCAGTAGGATCATTTCAGGGTGGCGGAGAGAGCCCCTGTGGGGGTTAATCCACTCGGAGCTGTGTAAGTTCTGTGCCGCATTTTGGGAGCTTTGTTCCCCTGGATGTGCTCAGAGAGTCTACCTCTAAACCCTTAAAGTCGGCGCTACTCTACGCTTTTAAGCACATGCAGCAAAAATTCGGCGCTCTCTTTGGGCCACTGACCCCACCGTTTGACCTGGGCTCACCCAACTCCACCTTGTAACGATGGGATGGCACACACTGCTTCTGTAAGGTGACATCCTTCAGATCTTCGGTGGCTTTTTGGATATGCACACCCTTGATGGCTTGGGCACTTTCACGAGTGTTCTTAGGTGAACACGAAGATTTGAACCTCTTGATTTGTGTGATTTTGTGAGGTTTTCTGGGTCAAGTGAATAGCAAACTATGTTCAGAGGTCACCTCTGGCTGCTTTTAGGAAGAGCAAAACCCTCCTGATCTAACTTCCTGCTTAAAGTCAGCTTTATCTCCACTCTTCCTGGGTCCGTCAGTTTTTCAAGTGACTTCTGTTTACTGCCACAAGTCATGATGCTGTCGTTAATGACCTGTGTGTTCCAGAAGTTCTTAATTAGGTGCTCTTTGAAGCTGACATTATGGAGGAACTCACTGAATCAGGAGTTACCCAGCCTGCGTCACAATTACTAGTGACCTTACTGAAAATGCAGAGTAAAATTTTGGCTTAGTAGGACTGAGGAGGGGCCTGGGAACTTTGTTTTGGGGGAGGCACACTGCCCTGCCAGCCTGGATCCTCCCACCCAGTGATCCTAAGTGCGTTGGAAGTTATTTTGAAATTTACAACATCACACAATCCTAAACAGCATTCTGGAGGTCAACACCATGGCCTCCAAGCTAGTGCCTTCAGCCCAGGACTGAGGGAAGCTAGGACGCCGAGGCCAGGTGTGCCGAGGTAGAAAGTGCAGGAAAGGTGGGAGAGGCACAGGTGTGGCAGAGTGGCGACGGCTCGTAGATAATGACTCGACTCCAGGCACTGATTGTATCCGAGCAAAGCATTTGACTGGCAAAGCAAAGGTCCCGGGTTCAGAATCAGAGGCAAGGTGGGTCCCGCTGTCCCCACAAGGCTGCAGCCCACCATGACCTCTCCAGACCAGCTTTTCAGTCTCCACTCAGTCCTACCACATCTCGCAGGACATGCTCAGGGACTGAGGGAAGGAAGGACACCGTTGTAAGTAGGGGTGTCAATCAAGTGCGTAGAAGGTGGGGGGAGGATATGCACTGGGCACAGTGGGAAGGGCATCAGTTTGCAGGGTACATGGTGACGTAGCACTAGCAAGAGCACGTCTTGATGTGGTGACAGCCGGGGTGTGGCTTTATAGGTTTAGAGTACTTATTAGGCCCAGGTAAACAGGTGGGGGTATAGCTCAGTGGTAGAGCATTTGACTGCAGATCAAGAGGTCCCTGGTTCAAATCCAGGTGCCCCCTGTCCACGCTCAGTTTTTATCGACTGGACACAACATGCTCCTTACCCTTTTCCCTCCACAGTGGTTCGGCCTGCAAGGGGGAGGGAGAAGAGAAGAAGGTCCAGGCTTTACCAGGAAGCCTCCCTTGACAAATCCAGTTTCTCCCTAGATAAATTCAATTTCTTCAAGGTTGAGTCAGTCCTGCTAGGCTTGTGGCGGACACATGGTTCTTTTTTTGTCCAGCATCTGAACCCGCTGAACTCCATTTCGGGAATTCACAATTGTCTCAGTCTTGGTGGCGGACAGGGTCGTGTCTGGCTGAGGAAAACTAAAATGCCGGGTGTCTCCTCCCCTTGAATATTAGGAAAACCAACCTTTCTCTCCCTCTCTCCCTCTCTCTCTCTTTCTCTCTCAGTATGGATTGGTAACATGGCCTTATTGGACTGAAGAAAGTGAAAATCTGGGTAGTTGGGAGGATGCTGGTCTGGGAGCCCACGTCGCACAGTAGAAAGAGTTGAGCGGATTTTGCCTGAAGTCTACTAGGGATCGCGCTGAGTTCCCATGGAACCCTAGCAGTGGCTTCAGGCCTGGATGGCTGATCCGAGCAGTTTAAAGAAAGCAAGTAATTATTAGCTCAAGTGTCACTCTATATGGGCTGGAAACCCACAACTTTCTCTAACTAGACTGAGATAACCTCTTATCTCCTGTCACAGAATACCTGAAATAGCTGAAAATAAAAGTAAAGGCTGCCCTGGCCAGTGTGGCTCAGTTGGTTGGAGTGTCACCCCGTCACCGAAAGGTTGCGGGTTCGATTCCCAGCCCTGGTGCATGTGACCCCTGGTCTGGATGTGTATGATTCTCTGTCCTGGGGTGAAACCACTCATCGTTGTTTCTCTCTCCCCCTTCCTCTCCCTCTCTAAAAAAGCAAGTGAAAAACATGTCCTCGAAAGAGTGAGGCTTCACAAACTGTAATGTGGATTTATGAGAGCCTTTGGAAAGCTTAAATTTGACCAAATAACCTATTCTGAGGAATCTTCCTTGCCGACCATGCCAGCTCCTTCTTCCTTTCTGAAAGCCGAATGGCCCGATTGAGGGGCTTTCATTCAGAGGGATCACTTCCCCCCCTCCTCATTGTCTCTTCATCTTCTTGACCCTCGGTACCAATTACTGAGGTGAAGACTCACACACCGAAACAATTTCAAACTGGCTAATTTAGGTCAAGGAAAATCTAGAGAACACACGTGGGTCTGGATTCTCAAAGTATTTCCTGAAGTAGGAAGGTGTAATTTTAAGTAAGTCTGATTTTATTTTTATGGTTGTACCCAATTAACATTCTATTTAAAATATCACAGCCACAGCAACTGGGATAAACCTGTTTGCTCAGTTGTTGACTTGAACCAGGATTCACAGGAGGCCAGTGCTAAGTGCATTTTGTAGTGCTAACAGTCCCTTGGTGTGGTTAGTGCTACTTGGTGGGGAGAATCCACAGCCCCAGCTGGAGAGGGTTTATCATGCATGACTTGTCCATTTGGTCAACAGTGACTCCCCTCACCAAGGTGTTGAAAATACATGGGTAGGTGGAGCTTCCACATCTTTGAAAAGCATTTTAGTAGCTGTCCTCCGTAGATAGGAATGCTGGCCCGAGCCATTATAGCAGCGAGGATTCCTTGGTTTCAGTGGGAACTGGAGGATCCAGGGTGTCAGACTTCAAGCAGTGTGATTCTGCACCCCCAGATGCACTTTTGGGGATTACTTCATCAGGTCTGTGCCTCAGAGAACTTGGCTGTGGTTGGCTGGTCATGAGGTCCTTGGAACTGAGAATGGGAAGCCCACCCCTGAACTACTTGATCTGCAGATCTAATGCGAGAGCTGGCGCCGTAGATTCCTGACCTCCCACCCAGTTCCCAGATCTGAATCAGTTCGGAGACCCTGCATCCCCTGGAAGGGAAATCTGAGTGAGCTGGAGAAAAGGACACTACCAAAATCTCCAACCGTGGTTGTGGATCTTCCCCTTAGATTTCCCCAAAGGGTCCTTCAGCCATTTAGCTGGAAACTCTGTATTGGGAAAGACAAAACCCACATATTTTAAGGCCCACTCAAGCCATTTCCATGGCTTTTCTATAGAAACAGCCTGCCTTGGTTCATGCTTCGTACTTTCCTAAAATCTCTCAAAGGTTCACAAACTCCAAATAAACAGTGCCTGGCCTCCGTGTGCTCTCCATCTCTTGCTAAGTGGCCCCAGGCCTGGCACTAGTGGTGATCAGCTTTGGTTCACAGCTTGGCCTCTTGGGCACCTCTGAGCCCAGCGCAAGTAGCAACCATCTGCAGATCACTTTGTAGCTCAAGCTGGATGCCCCAGGCAGGGTGCAGGCAGCAGCTGATTTTGGGCTGTACCTTCCAGGAGGCCCCAGAGCCAGTGCACCTGGCGGCCAGCTTCAGTCCACGCTGGAACTCCACACAACCACCTCCACTGGAGACACACTGAAGAGGTGAACTCATCAGGCACCAGAGTCCCGCTGAAGTAAGTTCTGCTCTGTGGAGTCGGCCCGGGCACAGCAGCTTCTCCACTGTGGTGGCAGCCAGTCCTTGCAGCCCATCGGCCTGGGGGGTAAATGCCTCCCATTGACATGCCAGCAGCACTTAAGGCTCAACTACAACAGAAAGGTGTACACAGCCCAAACAGGGGGCACACACAGGTCAGGGGAGGCTGCAGCACTGGGCCTTACAGGACACCTACTACATAAGGCCACTCCACCAAGACCCGGAGACATAGCAGCTCTACCTACCATACAGAAACAAGCACAGGGAGGTGGCCAAAATGAGGAGACAAAGGAACACATCCCAAATGAATGAGCAGAACAAAACTCCAGAAAAAGAACTAAACAAAATGGAGACAAGCAATCTACCAGAGTCAGCATTCAAAACACCAGTTATAAGGATGCTCAGTGATTTTAGTGCAAACTTTAACGGAGATAGGAAACATAAAAATGGAGTTAGAAAATAAAAGAGAACCGTCAGAAATGAAAACTACAATAACTGAAATGAAGAACACACTAGAAGGAATCAACATCAGATTAGAGGAAGTATAGGATTGAACCAGCATTTTGGAAGACAAGGTAACAGAAAACACCCAATCAGAACAACAAAGAGAAAAAACAATAAAGAAAAAATGAGGATAGTTTAAGGGACCTCTGAGACAACAATGAAGCATAACAGTATCTGCATCACAGGGGTACCAGAAAGAAGAGAAAGGAGAGAGCGAGGTATCAAGAACCTATTTGAAGAAATAATAACTAAAAACTTCCCTAACCGGGTGAAGGAAATAGACATGCAAGTCCAGGAGGCACAGAGAGTTACAAACAAGATGAATCCAAAGAGGCCCACTCCAAGACACATCATCGTTAAAACGCCAAAGGTTAAAGACAAAGAGAGGATCTTAAAAGCAGCAAGAGAAAAGCAGTTAATTACCTACAGAGAACTCTTATAAGACTGTCAGCTGATTTCTCAACGGAGATGTTGCAAACCAGAAGGAACTGGCACGAAATATTCAAAGTGATGAAAAGCAAGGAAGTACAACCAAGACTCCTTTATCCAGAAAAGCTATCATTTAACATTGAAGGCAAAACAAAAAGCTTCCCAGACCAAAAAAATAAATAAAAATAAAAATAAACTAAAGGAGTTCATCATCACCACAAAGCAAGTATTACAAGTTATGTTAAAGGGCCTTTTTTTTTAAGAGGAGGTTAAAAAAATAAAAATATGAATAATAAAATTGCAATCTATCAATAATTACTTTAAATGCAAATGGATTAAATGCTCCAATCAAAAGACATGGCGGCCTGGCTGGTGTAGCTCAGTGGATTGAGCGCGGGCTGGGAACCAGACGGTCCCAGTTCGATTCCCGGTCAGGGCACATGCCTGGGTTGCGGGCAAGGTCCCCTGTGAGGGCCATGTGAGAGGCAACCATACATTGCTGTTTCTCTCCCTCTCTGTCTCTCTCCCTTCTCCTCTCTCTAAAAATAAATAAAACCTTTAAAAAAAAAAAAAAAGACATGGTGGCTGAGTGGCTAACAAAACAAGACCCTGACATATGCTGCCTACGAGAGAGTCACTTCATATTGAAAGACACCCAGACTAAAAGTAAAGGGATGCAGAAAGACATTTCATGCGGGTACCACCCCCGCAGGGTCAGAACTCTGGGATCAAACCCCCAGCGCCCCCCACCCCACCACATTTGATCTGTAGTTCCCCTCAACCAATCCTGCGCCTCGCTCCCACCCTGTCCTCCCCAAGGCTGGCCGCCCCCCAGGGGCTGGGACTCCTCTTCTTTCCCCGCCCCCATCAGACTGTCCCCCAGTTTTGCAGTGCCCGCCCCCGCCTTCTGGGACTCTAGCCAGATACAGTGCTTCCTCGGACTTACCCATGGGTCTTTCCTCTGCTAGCTTTTTTAACTTCCTAAGGTATCACAAATCCTGTAGGTGGCATTAACCTAAGTGTACAACTCGGAACTTTTCATACTTACCTATGCGAGCATATATATTTACATATACGTGTCCACACATAGGGATGTATACATATATCCATGTAACCACCATCCAGATCCAGATGGGGAGCTATTTTCAGCTCCCTGGAAGTTTCCC